>JAPQRQ010000015.1:23569038-23607700 GCA_037367365.1 Apogon talboti
CAAGGCTTTGAGTTGTGAACACCACCTTACTGCATTTGTGTATACTAATCACAGCCTTGATGTACCATCTCCATAGAGCATTACAGATACTGAGGATAGTTTTGTAAAGACAAATAAAGTGCCTTTAATTTCCTTTCATTTCTGTATGAATAATACCTCTGATTTCATTCCATTAAGAGGAAAGCCTGTTTTTTTAAAAAAATATTATTAGTTGGCTTGAAGCCATTTTTAATTTACAACCTGAGGATAACAGCATAGCCTACAGCATTTAGAACCTAACCTGCACGTGAACAGTAACCTTGTCTCTTTTCACAAGTTAAAACCCCAAAGGGGAAACCTGGATGGTTTGACTAATAAATTATAGCTTCTAAGATATACTACAGTCAGCTATCCTCAGGGATTGCTGTTGATAGAGCTAAAATTACCATGGTATTCTATGGCATTTTAGTGGTTTTGCTTAATTTAGTTCAGTTATTTCATTGTGCGTAATGTGTGAAGGCTTGAAAATGTTTGAATGATTTAGGATTCAGAGGTTGGGACTGGCTCTGTCTTTATGTCTGTTACATTCCTAACAAAATGAACCCAGATGGTTTGCACCTGGTTGCTGGTTACTAATGAGTGCACTGTTAATACATGTGTTCCTGGTAATTCATTAAACACTCTTGACCACCAGAGCTGCCACAAACATTAAGAAGAAACAGTGCTTTACAATTTTCCAAACACAAATTTCATCTGTTGTAACTACGTGACTGTATTTCCTCTGATGTCGAGAACAGATAACTCCATTTCCCTCGGGTCCTTGTTACTATCTTATACAGTATATTAAAAGCCAAGTGGCCTCTGTGTTTGTGCATGCGTGTATGTTTGTCCACTTTATAACTGAAAAACTGGACAGAGCTGGCCTTTGCTGTTTGGAGTATTAATGTATTTTGGGTCAAGGATCAGACTAGCGAAAACGGCTAGTTTTCGCTAGTCTGATCTGATAGGACCAATATTTTGGGAGATATTAGTAATTTTGGAATACAATATCCTTACAATCATGTTGATTCATAGAATCATCATTGAAGTGGGTTACCTAGCAACAGATATACAACAGGGCCACGTTGCCATGGTGTCACATTTCATGTGCAGAAACAGACGTGCCAGCTTAGAGGGTATTCAACTGAAAAAGCCAGTGCATTTTACCAAGAAAATAAAGGAATGAACTGTATCAGAGGATCTAGAATGCGCTACTTTTTATTTCATTTCCATGGAGCTTTCAGACAGCAGTGATGCTGAATGAGTAAATTGATAAAATCAAGCAATAAATCTGATGGTTGTAGTCTTGTGTTTCAGGTGCAAAATAGTGATGTCATATAATCGAGGATAGTCTGATTCAGTAAGTGTTGGGTTATATCAGCTCCCCAGTGTCCATCTCTGTCATTCACTCATTCAAATACATATTTTGGTTTTGTATGGAAACAAAAAGTTTGCTTTCTTAAATCAGAAATTGTAATTCATGAATGGAAATGCTGGACTAGGCGGAACGTTTAATTTTAATGTATTATTTAGGTGTAGGATTAGAGTTTTCCAATTAGCTTGAGATTTCACAAAGTCCTCCTTTTACAAAATTAGTTTGTGCTGCATTACACTTTGCTCTCATTTTGTGTATATCTAATTAGCTCCTGTGTCTCTCAGAATTAGTGTGTCAAGGCTTCTGAACATATTTAAATCTCTTGGGGAGGAGAAGAAAACTTTTTGGACTGCAGGGTATTTTAAGGTAAATTACTGAGTCAAACAGTAATTGGAGGGGGATGTTGTTCAGGATTGTTGTAAATTTTAATTTGGGATGCTCTGCATATAGTATTTTTTTTATTTATTTATTTTTTTTTACACGTTTCTGTGCTGCCATTTAGGATTTAATTGTTACGCCCAGACAATGTAGGTGGATTTATCCCATTCAGTTTTGTGCAGCCAGAGAGGTGACACAGTGTTGTTCTGTGACTGCCAAATTGTGTTAATTTACAGTCATGCAGTGCTGTTGTTTGTTCGTTACATGGTTAATAGTGGAATAGGTACATACTCATTAGAGGAATTTGTGTCTTTATATCGTAAATGAGAAATATTTGTTCTTTTGTGAAAATATAACTTTGGACTCACTGCAAATAGCCAGAATAGGTATTTGTTGTCTTTCTAGGGACTATCACTTTGCATTAGTTCTGTATGTGTGTAAAAGAAAGTGTGGCTAAGCCTTACAAATACCCACTTTTTCTCCTATTTTAAATATTTATGTTCTTCAGTTAATAGAGGAGCTTCAAAGTGTAGGCTATATTTTGTGACTGTGCCAGAAGGGCAAACAGATTGCTCTGGTTGTATAATATGTGGTAGTAAATATCCAAGCTCACCATTCTTTCTAATCTTCGCTCTTGTCTGCCCAGAGGGGGACTAAAATACACGCAGGAAGTAAAAGTGAAGTGATGAAAGAACTCAGTCAATGGAAAATCAAAGACTCACGTGAATGATGCAACCGTAAGTCTTATTAGCAATATGAATATATTAATACTGGCACCTCACAGAACTTTTAATACATAGTGTTTCTGAACTGCAGACAAGTGTGGAATGTGTCTCTTTATTATTCCAATCAAGAACCCCTGGTTACATGATGTTGCCATACGGAGTCGGTGAATTTAACAAACAAACCTGGCTCGTGCAGCTGTGCAGCTTCTCATTGTGACCCCCAAGTTCTGCACCTGTAAAACATCAGTATAGGATACCATCAAGCAGTGCCTGAGATCCTGACACTCCACAAAGCTTCAAAGGAAATTTCTGCTTGCTTGGAGGGAAACGGGAGTACAGAAAAAATTATACAGCTAGATTATAAATGATGAAACATGTCTCACACGTAATTGCAAACATCTTTGGCTTTGGTTTCATGGAAGCATGCACATGTTGTAGTCATGTTATCAGTTAAAATAAGGATATATTCATATTTTATTCAAGGTAGATACAAATAGACCAGAGCAAATACTAGAAGTCTTGCAGAAAAATGGAATGGGACACTTTTCCCCTGTTTCATGGTTAAATACCAGTGAGGCAGATCCAATCATATTGTTTGAAATGTTAAAGAGAAGCACATTTTTCTGACATTATTCTGTTGAGAATAGTTTTTCACACTGTATTTACTGATGAATAATAATTTCAGGTGTATTGTTTGAGAGAACATATTTAGAGATCTACCATTAGCATAGAAAATGCGAGTTGTACTGTTGATTTAAGAGAGTTGTTGTTTTTTTTTGGGTTTTTTTTGTACAAAATAGTTAATATGATGTTCCTCCCATTAGAGGAACAAATGACACAATGTTTAGAGATGTATATATGCTAATAGTGTGTGGAAGGGGCTGAATCTCACACTGCAGTAAATTAAAATCCCCCCCCCCTTCATTCTTCGGACCTCCCCCATTTGGTTGGTGAATTGCAATATAATATGACAAGCATAAAAAGAATAATGAACATCCCAGTCCAGCCATTTTTTAACTGAAGAGCAGCGAATGAAGAGTTATTGTCAAGTGGAGACAATCAGCAAATCCTGGAGTACTAGTCGACTCTTCTCACCCCACAGCCATATTCCAAATGATAAAAATAAAAATGTGTTAGATCAGATGATGAACAGGGCTGCTATCACTTATGGCTACAGGGTGGATGTTCAGACATGTGTAGTCACTGATAATTTGTTGTCAATAAAGAAGAATAAATTATGTATTCTCCTCTAGGGTGAGAGTTAAGGCGAGTCTTGGTACATGATGTACTCAGGAGGTGCTTGGAAAACTATTGGCCATTAAAGCTTCTTTTCGGTGTGCAGATGGCGCTGAAGAAAATTAAATTTTTCTCCAGTGGTTTAGGCCAGATGCCTGCTGTTCTTTCTATACTGTTGCCATAAGACGTATAAAATGAACAACCGCCACGCTGGTAACCACAAACGTATATTGTGTTTTTGTAAGAAAGCCTTTAAAGTATAGATTTGTACCATCTTTTTATTTTTTATCCAATTCATCATTTTTTAGGAGACTCACTTTGGTTGTTTCTGCTTTGTTTGTTGAAGAGCGAATCAGAAATCGTGAAACCCTGCAGCTGCTTGAACTTATATCTCAAGAAGCACAAAGTGTAGCAGTGCTAATAAAATGCTCGCCAGCCTTGAGCTGCATAAACACCACTTATCTGGATAAGAGTTTTGTTGGCAGACTCCGGGGCATTCGTAGAGAGGATCTGTGGTGTCAGCACTCAGATGTGTGTAGAGGTGACGCCAAGGTGAACGCCGAGTTTTAGATTGGAAATCATTGATATTCTGACTCGGAGGCTGCAAATGGCATGGTGGCAGATGGAGTCTTTGTCAGGGAAGAGAAATGGCAGCTCAGGAGCATCAACGGCATTTACCCTATCAGCTCTGCTGGCGGGCGGTGACCTTCTGCTGCTCACAGAGATCCCTCTGCTCATGATCAATTATCTCACTTCCATTGTTTACTAAGCAAGTGGAAAAAAGATTTACACATCATTT
Organism: Apogon talboti; assembly: GCA_037367365.1. NCBI lineage: Eukaryota > Metazoa > Chordata > Actinopteri > Kurtiformes > Apogonidae > Apogon > Apogon talboti. The sequence continues at coordinate 23,573,570 of JAPQRQ010000015.1, forward strand.
TCTGTAGGGGAGAATTTGTGTGGAGATGGTGAACATGTAACTTTTTACAGAATTTCACTGTTAATGGGATTTCTCAGGAGTGAAATGTATTATTTCTTTTGGGGTTTATAATATCGTTGCATGCCAATTGACAACAGATCTTCACGTTATTACTAAGCTGTTTCATATACAGAAAATGCAGTGCGCTGTCAAATTAATTAGTAGAAAATGTTTAAACGGTCCTGCGAAAAAATAAGGGGCATTAATAAATGTAAACAGCAATGATCTCATTGTTATGCACTGGCTGTCCACTTGCATTAAATGTAACCTGAATCCTGAAATAATGCTTTTGAGTTCAGATTGTGGTTATTCATTTTGTTTGTCCTTATTATGCATGCTAATAATATAATATTAATTCTGTTGTTTTTCAATAGTTGTATCTGTTATTGTTGTTGTTGTTGTTGTTGTTGTTGTTGTTGTTATTATTATTATTATTGTTGTTTTTCTGAATTCCTTGTTAAAATATAGCTTACATGTGACAAAATAGCAGGCATCAAAAAATATCTTCTAAAACAGTGCTACCAAAAGATCAATGTAAAGACACCCCCAGCACCTCTAATAAAACTGGCCTTAGATTTGCAAACAACTGACAAATTAAATAATCAGGCATGTTAACCATCTGCTCATAGGGATCAGTTCAACCCTGACAGACATGGTCACTTTTGGGTGGTTTTCCCATTGAATATTTGACACAACAACAGTACTTTGAATTCAATAATGGTGTTTAAGTACTACTAAATTACAGTGAATTGAAGTGTAGTGGTCACTGCTGTTAGAGGACATATAAAAGTTTTACTAAACTGTTACACACATATTGCCCTAATATACTGTTCTGCATTCAGTTTAATTTTGTTCATAGTTCAGTTCATTATGTTATGTGGCAATTATTTTCATGTTAGAGTAGTGAAGATGAAGAGTTGCGTTGCTGGAGATTATATGTCTGTAAAGAAAGGTTGTGGAAGAGATGATGCACTGCTATACATGCATTTACACTGGCATTTTCAGTTGAATAACCTCTCAGCTGGCATGTCTGTTTCTGCACATGAAATTTGACACCATGGCCCTTTTGTTTATCTGTTGCTAGGTAGCCCACTTCAGTGATGATTCTATGATACTGTATTCCAAAATTACTAATATCTTCCGAAATATTGGTCCTATCAACTTGCCATTTTTGGTAGTCTCTTCCTTGACCAAAAATATGTAAGTATGCCATTTATTAGTCTTTATATATGTCTTGATTGTTCACAGCAATAAAATATTGTGTATTTATTCTGTATACTTGTGATTTCTGAAACCTAGATGTGAAGCCAAAGACAAATTTCCACATTTGTGGACAGTAAATTGATTATTGTTATTACTATGCTTTAGTCACGCAGGACACATTTTACGGCTGTCTTGTTGAGACAGAAACATAAAGAGGCATACAGATAACGGGGTTTTAAGCTGCCTTATTTGCCAGTCAGAGGCAAGAAAGGCAGTACCTTCCCCTACCATCCTGCGTTTCGCAAATTTGCTTCCCGGTGGTACTGCTCCATATTCTCCATCTGCGTACGCATCCGCAAGCTCCTGGAGAATGGACAGAATTATGCAAGTAATGTATGCACAGGACGGACAGAACGCTCCATCCGTATCCGTCTGCGTCTTTAACGTAGAGCATAAATGAGCCCTTAGGAAGCAACTCACCCGTTTGGCTGTCAGCCATGACATTCCCGCTACACAACATTTGTGAAATCCACATGACGTGAACGTGAACCGATGTGATGTGTCTGTGTGTCAGTATATAACTACATCTAGAGCCGTTGAATACTCTGTGGCTCTGTGTACATCATATTATAGACGATTCCATGATCTCCCTGCTATGTTGGACCGTCACTATGTTCTTATCCTTCACGATCTAATATTGTCATATCACACACTCCTAACTGCTTGTTGTGTTGTTCAGATTCAGTCTCAGCCTGAAGAATGAGAAATCAATATCATCCCTGTTTGTGTTACAAATGAGCCATCACTTGTGAATATCCAAAACCTCAAATGGTAAATCAAATGTTTAACCACTGGACGAATGTTGGTCTAGTCAAATGTTCCCTGTCATACAGCTGTACTGGTCTGACAGCATTAGATGTTACTCCTGAATGGACTCAGAGGTGGTATTATACTTGTATCAATATTAGCCAGAATGATCTTCTGTCCTTCGGCATAACTACAGTCTTTTTGAAGAAAATGCTCCATACAGATCCCATTTGGCTGGCACTCACATTACACTGATATGCTGAAATGTGGAAGATATTCAGACATCTTGATCTATATCTCTTGGTGCAGTTTTTTCAGTGGTTATACTGACAGTGCTGGCATATTTTGACCAGATCCTCCTGTATGTCTATAATCTGCCATTATTTCAGACTTGAAAAGAATTTGATTAGGTTTTCTGATCCCTCTACAATGGCTACACAAATGATATTTTAGAATTAAATTTTAATGCATACAGTTTTATGATTACCCCTGGGTTAGTTGCTTTTGTAGAGTTGTTGAGTTTCAGTTCATCATTAGTCTTCACACATAACTGTTTGAAGCCTTTCTGACCAAAAAGACCCAGAAACTGGAAGTACGTCTTGCTCATACATAAATGACATAGCCATACTTTCTATCTATTAAATATCCACTTATTATCCTTGTCATTTTTAGGGCCACATTCATTGTCAGCACTATGCGACAGACTACACAGTATCTTAAAGAGTCCAAGCAGGTGATGGAAATATTCATACAGACAGAGGAGGAGGACTCTTTGTGACGATGGCTCAAAGGCAGACAGGAAATTAGTTATTTTCCCCGCACATTCATCAAAATAAAAATAGTCCTATTAGTATCCCAAGTGACTCTCCTCCATCTATTGAAGCCACAGCTGCACATGCCATGAGCTTAGTATTAACTCTCTGATGAATTTCAGGTGTTTGTGAGTGCTTTTAAATCAAGCCCTCTTTTTATGCTTTCTTCTTAATCTCAAAGCAAATTGTGACACGTTTCATCCCATAACAATTACCACACATAAAACAATGAAATGCCCTATTTAATTTCATAACCTTCACCTAATACTCCTCCAAAAAAAGTAAAATGTCAAACACAGTTATATCCTGGTGCAATGAACAAAGAAAGCAGGATGGCACTACTGCTAGAAAATGTGCCTTTGACACTTCAGCCTCTGATAACCTTAGATTTAATGACTACCAGCAACAGAATGTCAACGGGGACTGTGTATTGCCAAATTGTTCAGTCTACAGCTCTACTGCACAAATAAGGGTCTGTCTTTTGACATTGACTGGCAACATTGCTTTTTTGGAATAATGATCAATCTTATATTGTAAAAATGTGAAAATAGGAATGTGAAATAAATAACTGATCTGGTTAAGCTAAAATCTATTCACACTCGTTGATATAAAGGTTCAAAGTGTAATTCATCATTTAGTGACATCTAGCGTGGTACGTTGATGTGAAAGGACCTCATCGGGGACAATTTGGCTTATTTATTCAGGGCTTATTAATTAAAGAGATAACAACTTAAACCAAGTAGTTGATTGTAATGTGCCTTAATTTAGGATGTCACTTGCTGTAAAATGGGAAAAAAAATAATAAGAGGAGCCATTGTAGAAGCCCGTAGACTCTATAACCTGCTCTTACTAATGTAACAAAAATGCTATTATTATTATTTTTATTGTACAATAATAAATACATAATTATCGATATGGATTTCATTCAATTGCTGCATCTAAGTTCTCTTTAAGTGTAGTCCTCTTAAATATTACATGATTGGCCAATTGGGTATTTCAATCTCAGTGATCAGCATGTTTTATTTACCGCTCAACTGGGTTTACCTAGAAAATATTATTAGGTTATTGTAGTGAACTAACATACTGTATAATACAAAGCATACAGTTAAGCCATACAAGATATGTGTTGACACTTGTAGATCTAGGTGATACAGACGAAAAATGTATATTAAAGTGTTTTATTTCTATCTGACATGTCCCACTCTCACAATCCAGCACTGTATGTGTGGATAGTTGGTTTATTCATTTAATCATTTGGTTACAATTGGGCGGCCGTGGCTTAGGAGGTAGAGCAGGTCGTCCAATAACCGAAGGGTTGACAGTTCAAATCCCGCTCTGTCTGAGTCATGAGCTGTTGTGTCCTTGGGCAAGACACTTCACCCACCTTGCCTCCAGTACTGCGACTCACACTGGTGTATGAATGGATGTGAATGTTTGGTGGTGGTTGGATGCCGATTGGCGCGAATTGGCATCCATGCTTCTGTCAGTCTGCCCCAGGGCAGCTGTGGCTACAAACGTAGTTTACCACCACCAGAGTGGGAATGTGAGAGTGAATGAATAATGGATCCATTGCACGCGCTTTGAGTATGCATTAATAGAAAAGTGCTATATAAATCTAATCCATTATTATTATTATTATTATTACAATTGCCTTCAGTCTGTAATTGTTTTATAGTATGCCACTCTGGGCAATGTCACTGCTGTTTTTTTGGAGCTGCTGCCTGTTTTCCTGTCTTATAAACTGTAGAACTTAAAAACTGTAAATCTCATGACAGTCATGTAGGCTACCACACCTGCCTTCGAAAGAAATGACCAGTTCAAAAAGTTCAGTTCAAAATCTAATGATGTTACATGTCGCAATGCTTACTATATACTATGTAGTACATACTATTATACTGTCAAATGAATGCAGTGTGCCACATTAAAGACCTGACCATGGAAATGTTACCTGGCCGCTGTTATTTTTTTGCCACAGATAATAATGTGTATGAAGATTTTCTTTCATGGCAAAGTGAGCCATAGATGTTGTATGTATTTACACTTGTTGTTACTCTTATCATCACGACCCACAGGTGTTTAGTATTCCTAAGATGTATAATCCAAGTAAACAATGGACTCTGGCCAACATTCTGGCAGAGTTGCACTGTACCTTAAACACTAGTTCGTACCTGCCTTTACACAAAAGAAAATGAAGGTGATGACAGTAATGCATCATGGGATAAAGTATGTCGTGCAGATACAGTAGCTTAAGTGGCATAGTTAAAATATGGCTAGTGGCAGATTCCAGATTTTCAGGTTTGTCACATAATACTTCCGTTTCTTCTACTACTGTTTTCCAGAGATGTTTAGCTACATGTTACAGCTGTGTTTGAGGTTAGAGCTGTCACACAGTCAGAAAGACAACCCCTGATTGGCTGTCTATTATGAATACAACCTCTGATTGGTCAAAAGAATCAAATTATGACATAAGACGAAAAATACACATCCTGTCTATCGCTTTGAAAGTTCTTGTGCATGGTGAGGTTTTCTGATTTTGCAGCCACACTGGAGTGTAGGGCCCATTATCTCTTTTCCTTAGGTTGAGAATGGTTCAGTGAATCCTAAGCTAAAGGATACACTAAAAGAAACATTGAAGCTCATTTTCTCAGCATTTAGAGAATTAAAACAGCACTTAATCTACCACTTAAATACTTCTGGGCCATTCCACTCAAGAGCCTTCCTTAGCAAAAAGAGCCACAGGAAAACAACAGTGTTTTATTGAATAATGTACACAGATTTTATCCCTCCTCCGCTTGAGTTCTGTTTAATACAAGGTTACTGCGTACTTAGTGCAATGTTACTATGACAGGAAAGAAGAGAGTATATTTGCTTTTTAATATAAGGAAATGTTCAACTTAGATTAGTGAATTATATATAGTAGATAACATTTATGCGCTTATGACATGTTATCTACAGTTATTTGTATAGAAGCATTTTCAGTTTCGTCTAAAGCCTGTATTTATGCCATGTATTCTCACTGCAGCTGCTAATGACATTAGAGGGTTTGATCAGCACACAACCTAAACACAATTATCAGCCTTGCAGGTGGTGCTACAGAAAATGAGATGATGGGATGACTGCGTTAAGATTTATTTTGCACTATTTGGCTGACGGTGTTGGGTGCACAGTTGCAGATCCTTTCATCACTGACCAGTTGGGGTTGTTGCAGGGGCTGTGTATGTTGATGCTGTACATCACTGCAGAGTCTTATGTTTGAGCTGAGACGTTGCACCTCTGTCAGTGCTTTACGGTCCTCTGTCTCTGGCCTGCTTGGAGTTATTCCTTTGTGTTCTAAAACTTGTTCAATCCTGTAGTGTACATCATGTTGGCTATATTAATATGAAGCATCAAACCCTGCATTTTTGCCTGCGGAAAATTCAGACTGCAGTTGAAATTTCGCTTTTAATGACACCTACTTTCCCTGTCTTTATTTAGAAAACCTCGTGCATGCACAGGTGTTTTCTTGAATGTTACCAGTATCGTTTGCTTCACTAAAGCAGAGGACATATGGACACAGTGTGACAAATGTTTTGAAAGGGACACTCGGGATCTGTTTTATTGCTTCATTTGGCACACTGCATTCCCTCTCCCCTTTATGGTTGCTATCTGATTTATGTTGTGCTCTTCAGAGACAGAGCGAGAGAGAGAGAGAGGACCTGGGCTTGAGAAAGCTTTGATAGCATTGTGTACCTTGATCCTAACTGCCTTTTATTTCATCTTGGACATCTTGGAGAAATGGAAAAGTCTACTTTGTGCCTGTTACATTAATGATTAAAGAGTGAAGACCCAAAAGTTGATATTCCCTATCCTCAGAACGATGCTTGATTGATTAGATGTGGTTTGGAATACTACAGATATTTGTGTGAATGTAATTTTATAGTATAATCCACAAAGAGACGGCATCACAGTTATTTATTAAGTAGTAGTGTCAAAAAGATCCTTTTAATAGTTGGATCTAAAATAGAATGTGTCCTTTTGCTTTGAAACATTTTAATTTGCAGTGTGGAATGACAGATAACCTTTGCGGCACCATCCTACTCTAATGTTTAATTTGTAGCTGTATTTCCTGTCAGATGCTGTAGATTATTTATATTCATGATGTTTTTCTTGTTTACTTAATGTGTACCTTTCATAACCCATAATATTCAACTGACATATTTAGTGCTGATATTCTGCTACATTTTCAATCACAATCCAAATTGCTCTATGCGTGTTACCTACATGAGCACTACTATATCCTCAATTTTCCTCATCATAAACATATACTCATTATTATGATGCACTAAACAAGAAGGTCATAGTGGTGAATTGTGGAATGTGTGAAATGATGCTATTACGGTCTATAATTCATTATCAGATGGCATTGATTTGGTTCTGTATTGGTGCAGTGTAGCTCTGTTTTTACAGTTATAGGTTAATTAACATTAAGTCTGGTTAAGAAAGGCCTGAACAGGGAGAATGTTGTTAAGAGATGCTGTCCTCCTTGTACCAGCTGCATTTTGTAAAGCAAACAACAACAGATTAATAGCAGCTGATTGGCAGATGCATTAAATTACTTGTCCTTTTCCCTCTTTCTCTGTCAGCTCCCTCTTCCCCTTCTTCTCTGTATGTGTCTAATTAAAAACTGCAGGCTGAGCTACACAATTTATGGCTAATGCTTGCTGTTGACGGGGCCGCAGTAGGCAGGTGCTCCAGGAACATGATGGATGTCAGTCTGTTCAGTACATGTGGGACTTCTTTTTCCAGGCACCATAGCCCACCCCCAGATTACTCCTCGTGAAAATGATCCACATGCAAACGGCACGCTGTGCTAACGCTACTGTGAAGGACACTTGCATTTCATGAAATATTTGTCATTCTGAGCGCTCACATCATTTATCACTTAATATGGCCCCATCTTGAAGCCTTTCCTCTGTATCCAAGCAGTTCATACAGACAGAAACATATTTTTTGTTGTGAAGGTTCTCCTAAGAGATGGATGTGTCCTGACGAATGGCGATAACAGAATGCTAGCCCTTTGTGTCTTTTTGGTAATACATGAGAATAAAATGGCTTATTATCCTGACATTATGATCACAGGTGGCTCTTTCTGGCCATACAGTAATACTGTTTGCTTGAAAAGGAGGTCAAAGATGTGATTGCAATGGTGAATAAAATCCGTTTGAATAGTGGTTATGCATGGTAGATAAATGAATATATTCATATTTACAGTTGAAGTTAAGTGAAATGGTAAAATTTTAAGTGTAAAATGAAAAATTTGATTGACAAATTACAAAATGTACTACAGGTACAATTCGGTTTGCTTTTTCAGTAAATGTGATATTAACTTTTGCCTACATTTTAGAGTAATGAGTGACAGAGGGAAACCATCTGTTGTGATTTATCACAATTAAAATACTCCATAAAACATATTTAGCATATGATATGAGATTAAAAAAACAGGAACACATGCTTACAACAGGAAATGCTTTTTGCTTTTCATTTCACACAGTAATATTAGAACACACTTTGCTATGGCTCATCATATAATGTGACAGTGTATCAGAATTACAGATCTTCAACTGTAACCAATACTACTGCCATCTGCCACCCACCACCACAGTTATTATATTAGTCGGTGCATAAGTTTATTAACTTTAACCTATATCTAGAAATTTCATCTGAGTGTTTTGATGAAACCCAGGCTGGTCTGGACCAAACGGATGGAAGTACATGGTTTTTTTTTTTTTTTGTCAGGCAGCAGGGTCCCTGCTGCCATTAGTAATCCTAGGATGAGTCATAAACCTGGCCTTAATGCAAAGTATTGATTGCATTGCAATGCCATGTTTTCTGTTTTAATCATTCTGCTCAGCATCTTATGACAGCAGGCTTGGTTTACTTATCCACTGAAAAAAGACACAGTTGCCCTGGAAAACAACTTAGCAGAAAGGAAAATATGAACAGTATACAGTATGCACTGAGAACCACCTTTTTACTTTTTTGGGGTGGTGACAAAAATTAAAAGTGGTGTCAAAGATGTGTCAAAACTGATCTAAACTGTGATGTACTTTGCCAACTCAAATAATTTGTAGTACCGTCATAAAACTCAGAAAACCCATAAGAGAGTACAATAAAATGTTTCAGAGTGTACCTAACTGTTGATAATTAAAACACTTGACGTGAAGTAGCATTAAAATCACCACCGTGCTTTTTGGTTGTGTGGGTAGTGTTATGTGTCGCTGTATTTTTGTCCCTGACGCAGGTCAGTCTGATGCTTCCTTCCATAGCTGGTGGAGTGGTCCCATAGAGCGCTTCATCACAGCTCGGGTACAATGGGAGTCAGGGTTAAAACTATAACTTGTCACCAGAAGAAATGGGCACAATGAAAAACTGATTAAACTCATAGGAGCATGGCGTTTCAGCTGAGGTGTGGATATACTACTGAACTTGTTATGCACCCAGTCACAGTGACCCCGCACACTCCATTTTCTGTCCTTTGACCGTAACACCACGCCCTGCAGAGAACCCTCATGCCACACATCTTGTGTGTGTGCTCACGGTGTGGAAAAAAAACCTCCACAAATAACTGACTTCATTACAGCTGATCTACCAGGTGAACTCAAACAGCGAATGGCAAGTGAATGGCCCTTTAAACATGTCAGCCACCGGCAAGAGTTCTGCCTCTGAGTATTTTTACTTTCTTTTATTTCTTCCCTTCAAAACCACTGGGGCCAAACGGCAAGTGGCAGTGCCATTTTTTTCCCCGTTGTAGAAGGATTTAATTGTGTTTTGTGGGATGATGGACACCAGCTGTGATTTGTGGTGTTTGAGAGACTGTTGTTAGTGTCAAAACATCCATGTACAGAATCAGTCAAGGCGCTGTTAATGTGATGTGAGGTTAACTTATTAAAGTAGGCCAACAGGAATATATGACAGTCGACTCAGAACTGGATGTATTTTTTCACAGATTAGTAGAGACTTCTCAAGACACTTTGATGTATTACCTCTGTCTGTTGTTTGTACCTTTCATTAGCTGATAAGACATGGTGTTTGCATTCTGAACTGCTGATCCATGCTGATGGCTCTGTTACAGGATTATCATTGTTAGCATCAGCCATCTGTTAGTGTGTGAAAACCGTAAGGGAAGAATGCTCGTGAATCAAACATGTATATTCTCCCCAACAACACTTGGCTCATCCCCACCATGCTCACACTACTAAAGGCAAATTACATGAAAGTCAGAAAGTCTTTTTTACTGAGTCTTAATATGCTAGAAAAATAAGTAAAAATAATGGGGCTCATAATATTTTCTTCACAAATGTAACTTTGTCGTCAACAGTACCTCCATACTGAGCTAGATTTAACCTAATATCCCAGCAGAGGAACGCAATTGATTTGTTATAATGAGAGTTAAAGCTAATAATTCTGGATTCAGACATTAATAGGAGTATTTGGACAGATCAGCTGAAACACCAGCAGAAAGAGAAGTGTCAGACTGTGTTGAAGGTAAATCAAGGTAGATGGTATCAGCTACAGAAAGAAACAGTCACAACGACGTGATTATACACTACATGTAGATTTTAGTACACCGTTAAATCTGTAGTTTGATGAGGCTGATGTTGAGTCCTATGACGCTGTTGCTATTTTGTATCCAAGGCAACATGTCTGCTTAGTTGGTGGGTTTTTTTCTTCTTCACAGCAGGAGGTCCCCGGTTTTGATTTGGGTCTGTGTAAAATATAATGCACTCCCTTCGCTCATCACCTGTAGGTGTTTCCCTTCATGTTACAGAGATGTGCATGTCAAGAAGATCTGACACTCTGAAAAACAGGTCTATGATGAACTGGTGTAGATTGCATAGTCAAAGAAGTGTCAAAAGAAATCAGACTTTTTTTGTTGTCACTGATGTAAAGGAGTGTTCACATAATGACATTTCAAGCAGAGATGTGCTGTTTTCATGCAGAATCTTTTCTTATGCAAAGGTGTGAAATAATGCATAATCAACTACTCATCTTGACTGTTGTTGCAGCTTATATTTCAATGATTGATGCCTTTTCTGCTTTGTCTCATTAGAATCTATATAGGCTCCATGTTCTCATGTTCAGGGACATTTTTGCTCGGAGATGTCAGGCTGCATAGTGTAAGATGAATCATCTACAGACGTGACTTCAGTTTGATCAGAGTAATTTGTTCTGTAAATAATAGCTATATGGTGTATAAGCATGTATGTTCTTTCCCAGGGACCTGCATCCAGCTGTTTAAAATGCCCACAGTGTGTGTTTTTAATGAGCTTGTGTTGAGTTAAATATGTGCATTACATTCATTTTGTGTTTGGCTACAAAGCATTGTGTATATACAGTATGTCGCCATTAGTTTGTGTTGCTAAATTGTCTGAATGAATTAGGATGATTGCAATTCATTCTGGCTCTATTTTTTATTTTCTAGTTTAGGTTTTGCTTATATCTGTTTCTGAGTGGCTCAATAAATGTCTGAAGAATATGTACACAAAAACATGTAGATTTTTTACATCAAATTCACACATCCCCTGCACTTTTCTGACATACAATATTATTTGCCAGTCAGTTGTCGAATTAAACAATTTTGCTCCTGTCGAGTTTGTTTAGTCAGTGACACCGTAATATTAGGAAATGTCAGCAGGCTAGCAAGTACACACCGGGTTTTCCAATGACTGCTGAAAATGGCCTTCATGTCCTATTCTCACGAGGAATGAGAAATGGTGTAATGGGAGTTTTATTTTCCCTGTGAATGACAAGTGTGCGTCTGGTTTGCTGTGCAAGCACAAGACTGTAAAAGGTGTAATACGGAGCACCGTTTCACCACACCAACTCTTCACTTCCTGTCTCATAGTGATGTAATTATAGTTAAATATCATGATTTTGGAAATGTTCAGCTGGTTAGAAATCAGCGGTGTGAATAAAATGTTACTAACAATATAAAATATTAGTAGCTCTGGGTCAATTAGCCTCTGAGAAAAATGGTTGGAAACCCCTGGCTCATGTGCTCGTTTGTAATACTACAGTTGACAAATTAAGTCAAGTGTAAAGGCAACATCTAAGATATCTTTTCACGGGTCTATTATTCATAGAAAATGTCTGTTTAATTATGCAGCAGAGAGATGTACCTAGGAGGAAGATCATGTCCACAGCTTATTACTGTAGAATGAAATTAACATTAAAATTTAGAGTTTGTCAAATTCATTAGTGATATGTTTTACCTTTTTTTTTCTTTTCTCCTCTGTTAAATATTTCATTTGTATCAAAGATTTATGCTGGATGCATACATTTTTTTTATATTGGCATTAGCATACTGGGTATCTGAACATGACAGGTGAAAAATGATGTTGCAAGGTAAAGGTAAAACAAATTTTTCTTTTTAAAATGCCTTGATAAATATGAAGTCGTCCCTGTTCTTTGTTCGCCACAAACTCACAATACAGCAGGAAGCGGTGGCCTTTCCAGTGAAGCATGGCTGCAGCTTTTATGTCATTTACGTCTCATCAGTGCTGTTCCCGGTGAGGGATGATACTTGATATTCAGAGGGTAGCTTTGTCTCCTCAAATTAATCAGCTGCTCCTGTTTTCTTCTGCAGTGGAGAATCACCAGGGAGATCTAGAAATTGTTGTTGTAATGTACAGTACTTTAACAAAGGCGGCTGTAAAACACAATCTGGAAATGTGTTAAGGGGGATTTCAGATGTGGGCTTTTGAGATTGCCGGGATGTGAAGTGGCATAAATAATAGAAAATCCAGGAAATGAGGTGCCAGTGTTAAGACATAAAGAATCTCTCTTGTGTTATGTGTTTGAAAGGCAGGTCTATTTTACTTTACACTGAATGTGTTTGTTGATTTCTTTCAGGCTTGGCAGAAATTATGCAAAGATCACATATAAACGTGAAACATTTTTTGCCATAAATTGTGAGATAAACTAGATAAACTCTTATGCTTTTTTTTTTTATTTCAATTATGTACAGGAACACCTACAGTAACTGGTTTATACTTCTATTTTCCAGTGTGCCGGGAATTAAGTATAAAATATTTACCCAGTATTATGATATTTACAGCTGCAACTACCTATTAAGAGTATGGAATGATATGAGTATTTTTTCAGTCTCAGTGGGATGTATGGCATGAGTTTTTTTTGGTTTGTTTGTTTTTTTTCATTGTATCTCTAAGTGATGGCTGGATTGTGTTTGACAGATATGGAGTCTAGAGAGCAGCTGGCCTCCCTACCTGCAGCTCCCTCCTCTTCTTCAGCGAGTTCCTCCCCTGCTCCGTCTCAGACACCCTCCACCAAGTGCAGCTCAGCCCTCAGCTCCGCAGGCAACTCCCCTCTCACCACCGGTAGTATGTAAACACACACAACGACATTGCTTAGATCAGGGGTGAATTTGTGATATTAACAATCAGGGGTGTCAAGATCATTTTAGCTCAGGGGCCACATACGGCCCAGTTTGATCTCAAGTGGGTCAGACAAGCAAAATACTATTATAATAACCTATAAAAATCACAACTCCAAATCTTTCTTTGTTCTAGTGTAAAAAAGGCTAGGATACTATGGAGGATCAAAGACTGTCCTATCATCTCCCACTAAATTTCAGTGCCTAAGGAGTAAATCCTATCAGGGTTGGTTCATGCAGTACACATACACTGCTTTTACACATTTTTATTCGGTATAATGTCAACAAACACTTCACGTTGTGGTCAGTAGGTTGTAAAACTACACAGCCTTGGCCAAAAAAATCCCCACCTTGATTTTACTTAATAAGTAGATGAGATCCTTCCATTGGATGACTACTGCAGTGATTAATATTAAGATTTCAGCTGCAAAAACTTGATGCAGTGAGTAGCTTCTCATTTCTTAAAAACCAACAGTTTGCTAGAAAGCATAAAGACTGGACAATACCAGGATTCATCGGACTCATCAGGCGTGAGTGAGTGGTTCATGGGGCATTAGACATCATTTTCACACATGGATTGACCTCCACAGAATCCAGACCTGAACCCTGTTGAGAATCTTTGGATTTTCTACGGAAGACTTCATGCACAGGTCCAACTCTCCGATCTTCAATACACAATCTTGGCAAAAGATGAATCCAGCTACAGACTTGTAAAATGTTGAGACATTTGTTGTGACACTGCGTAAGTGTTGTATGGGTTAAAGGATGGGAATGTGTCCTGTAATCAACAATGAAGGCAGTCCAATGGAATATTGCATGGGGCTCTTTTGGGCTTGGCAGTGTATTTAGAATAGAGAAAATGGCTGGGTTATGGCAGTTAAACCAAAGACAGTTCGAAAACAGGACAATTCACTGGAAATGATTTCCTGTTTCATTATTGCGCGGCGTTATTCACTGACCTGAGGTGGAAGCGATTTACAGATTTTAACTGATTCTCAAAGTAACAACTGGACTAATCTTTCTCAAGCCACATATCTTCTGAACAGTATGACATTAAAATGATATTTTTAAGACGTACAAATCAGGAGAAAATTTACTTTTTTGAGGCTTATTCCTGTCTTTTTCATGAAATCTTGCAACACAAATTCTATGTGGAGAAGGTAAAAACAAGTGGGAAAATAAGTGATAAACTAATGTAATCATGTTATTAGTACACCATTATTGTGATAAGATCTTATTAATGGACTTGCATAAATCTACATGACATTCTCCACCCCTCTGACCACACCCATACTAAGCCTATGCTCTATCATCTCTGTAAATGGAGGATGTTTCACTTAAACAACATGATGGTAAATAGGCCTAAAAATCTAACATTTTGGTAAAGGTAGCCAATTTTCTTTTTGTCAAAATGGAAAATTGGTAATTTCACATCCAAGGCATGAGTATCAGTCTGGTATTGAAATTTTTTGTAAAATTATTTTGTACAAAACCTCTGCTCATATTAGAATAATTCAGTTCTAAATATTTGGATAGTGTTTTTTTTTTTTTAGTTAGAAGTCGATGCCTGTTATTATTCAACCTGCATTGCGATAGCACTTTTACACCATTTTAATTCCACTCTTTTTAGGAGGTTGAGGATTTATTTTATGTGTGTGTAGGTCTAAGTGTAAGGTGCTGCGACTACATTTAGAATCACCTTCAAAACAACATTAAATGCACCAGCTACTAATAAATGTAAATGAATTCACCATTCTTGCTGACTTTTAGATTAGAGTGGACTTTGTAATTGTATTTCAAACTTATTTTTTAAAGAAATTAACATTAAGTTGGATAAATCTATGTGTGCCACAATAAGGGGCTTAAGACACCTTCTTACAGTCTTGCATATTAAAATATTTTTGTAGAAATGGAAAGGCTGCTGAATTAATGAATGCAATTAAAAAGCTGTTTATGCCCTTGTGGATGTCTTTTGACAACCTTTAGCTCCGGTTTATTCTGTATGATTTGACATGTCTGTCAACCTCACACTGTGCATGCAGCCGCCAACATCCTCTTGTTTTCTCTGAATACTAATTGTGGTCAAAGCCATTATGCATTGAGCAGCAGTGATGCATAAGCTGTCAGATTACCCCTGACCATAAAATAATGTGCAAATTTACATACTGTGGTTTGTGATTATTTTTTTCCCCGTTCATGATAAGATGCCCCAAAAGTAGTGTTTTTTTTTTTTTTTTTTTTTACTCAGTGCTATCACAATGAAAACATATCAGAGACATTCTCATAAATTATTCATTTTTAGGCCCTCACACCAATCGTGCTCTGAAATTTGCCAGTTAATTTATTTTGGACTAAGCACTAAATACTGAACACATGCCACCTTTCTTATCACATCAGTGTTATGACAATAAACAATAAATTTATGTATTTTAAGCAATTTCTAATTGCTTGCGGGATTCAAAAGAAGGAAATTAGACCTCAAATAGAGAGGATGAGAATACTCTAAGAACCTGAATCACATAAGCTCTCATCAGCTTCCTAACAGCTATCACAAGTTGAGTTTATCAAATATATTGTAATGCAGCACCTCTAAGTATATTTAATAGCATAAAAACAAGGTTCTCAGTTGATATAACTAAATTTGCCTACTACATAATCAAATATATGAGGAGCTTCTAATGCAGGAGTCTCACTAAACTGCCCTGATTTAACCCAGACCCGCTGAAAACACATTAAATGGAAATATTTGGATCTAGACAAAGACAATAGATGACAGATTAGAATAGACACACTAATGGTTCACACTGTTGCCATTCCTCAGACTGTTTTTTTTTCTTTTTTTTTTTTCTATAGGTCAATTGAAGGTGGGGAATGACAGTTTAACTACATCTGGTAACTCCAATCCTTTTTCTGTAGTCAGTGGTCCAGCTTTTGGGTGCTACATATCAAGTTCAGGCCGCTCTGATTTCGGAGGTCTAGGAGGTCTGGGTTTGTCTGCTGCCCTCGCTGCTCATTCTCAATTTGGGACATTTCCAGGTAAGGACACAAGCACCGATAGATGTTCTCCTATTTTAATTGCTGTGGACAGGTTCTCGCAGCCTGTGTGGCCGCTCTAATCTGTTAATATAGGCATCAGATTAAAAAGTGACACAATAAGATGAGAAATGACAACACAATCTCACACCATGCTCACCGTTGTCTTAACAGACTGTCCTCATCAACACAAAGTTAAACAATGTGAGGTGATGACTCAGATGTGTACCGCTGTTTAATGTGCAGTAGTTTACCTCTCATAAAGGGAAGAAGTTCAGACCCAAAGAGTTCAAGACTAATGCTGACCTGTAGGTCATTTAAAAAGACCGTCATCACAATCAGGCTTTATTCAAGATATAAAACAAGGGACTAATTCTAAAATATCAACATTTATAAATTGTATACCACGTCTTTTCCATGACACATTTTTGTGTAGTTCATGTTTCACAAGGGAGTTCTGTTGACCGACACAATGCTAATCTTTGACATATCTTTATTCAGCTATGCTATTTTGTTCATTTTCCACCCAGGCACAGGGAAATCATGTGGGATGCCAGATATTCACTCATGACATCTACCAAGTTTGATCGAGATTGTTTTATCCATTGAGGAGTTGTAGTATATGGTAACACACTGAGACATATACAGAGACGGCTGCTGGTGATTACAATATCCTGTTCACCTTCAGCATCTATTGACACCATGACTTTCACACTCGGCCGTATTTAAACGAATGTTTTAGAGACCAGATGGTATTTCAGAGCAATGCCACCCTTGGGGAACTGTGTTTAAACTCAGATGTCCAGCTTAAGAGGCGACACTTTGTAAATGGTCTACTGCATGACACCTGCCTCAACTTTTATACTCTTAATGTAAATGACTGTGTTCATCAAGTGCGATTTCGCTTATGTTATTTTATATTGAAGCATACTGGACTGGGTTCATATTTAGAATGAGTGTCTCTATGTCTAACCATGCATTGTTAGATTGGTGGCGAGCACCTGAGGTTCATACCCAAGGAGCAGCTGCCTTCTTCCCTCATCTTCTGGGTGGTATTCCTGTCTTCACACCAACCTTTAAGAATCACGATGCTGTTCTTTTGCAGTCACGTACCTCAGGTAAAAACCGCTTCACATATTAGTGACAAGATTCAATGAGAACACAGTTAAAAAATCTGGCAATATGTCCCTCTGTTGTGCTTTACTTATACTGATTATTCTAGGCGTCAATGGAACTTTAAATGGTAGGAACACTGCCTCTTCTACCCGGAACTATGCTGTGAACCCCACTCCATTTATAGCAGAGGGGAACAAGGAGAAAAATAAAGCCACCGACAACAGTAACAGGAGTCAGAAAAGCAGCAAGGGCCTGGTCCAACTACAGCAAAGAACGAAAGAGAAGGTTCATATTCATTCATGCATCTTGATGATTTTCTCTTTTCTTTATAATCTCAGTCAAAAACATGAAAACATTTGTTGTCACTTAGAAACCCAGCAAAAGATTACTAGAGGCAGCAAGCATGAGCGGCAGCCAGTCAGGGTCCTTGTCAGACAGCTCCAGCGATTACGAGGAGAGCAGCAGCGATCCGGACGACCTGGAGGAGGAGGACAATGACGATGATGAAGATGAGGATGATCAGAGCAATGAAAGTGAACTCTCTGATTCAGAAAAAGAAATTCGAAAGAAACTCATGGTAAGTGTTTCGATGCAAAACTGGTGTTTTGGTATGCAGCAGAATATGCAGATGTTTTGATAGAATATGCGCAAGTAATTCGAAATACATATGAAAGGTTGTGTGTGATTAAAAGTGATTAGCTTGAAAAAGACCAAATTTAACGCTTTTCAGCTGCTACTTGTGAAGAATATACAACTAGGGGAAAATGCAGTGTGCACGCTGAATGTTGTGAATGATGAAAATAATATAGTATGAACAAAAACTGAATAAATGTTGCTGTCATCTGACAAATTTGTAATAGTGGAGTATGCCCGTGTATGAAACTCCCCTCTGTTTCATGAATGCTACTTGGGTTGCCAAAAGCAGCCATAGTTGTGGGTGGTAAACTGGATGTATGTGCTAGCTGACAGAGCTGCCACTGTCAGCTAGCTCACAGTCGGAGCCGACATGACATGCTGTCTTCTCCCCTGTTTTCCTCATCCTCCTACTCAGCGGCTGACACAGAACACTTCTGACACTAAAAAGAAGAGACCTTGCACTGCTGATGATAATACAACTCAAGACAGTGAGACTTTTCTGGCTCAGCATCACGGCGTTCCGCTGAGTTCCTCACACCGCCTCCAGGCCTCTAGTCATCCTGCTGGCCTTCCTCAGTCCACAGCGCTGTTCCTGCGTAGTCCCACCACCGCAGACGAGGAAGGCCAGCAGCACATAAGCGTCATCCAGGCCGTGGGGCTCGCAGTCACCAATAGCCCCATCGGACAGTCCCAAAGAGACGGTTCTCCTCTGCCCTCCAGGTCCTCACCCAAACAGTTACCTCCCTCGGCTTCACCAAAGCCCTTCTCTCACTGTTCTTCCCCGAAGCCCCTCGCTCTCTGTTCCCCTTCTAAGCCCCTCTGTCTTAGTCCCTCCCCGAAACCATCACTACTGTCCACACCAAAGCCTCCCTCACATGCTCTTTTAGCTAAACCACCAGGTCTGTTAGCCTCACAAAAGCCACCAGACAAACCAAGATTATCACCCTCTCCTAAGCACACACAGTCAGCTGGAGGCATAAATGAGAGCAAAGGAAAATCTCCACTTGAACCTTCATTTCGTGTGCACAGTGCACAAAAACAGGTGAGTGTGGTTTGTCATAATCATAAATGCTACCAAAGTTTCAAAAGAAATTATGTAATGGAGCTTTGTTTTCAATTAATGCCAATACTTTAGTTACGAAATAAATAAAAATCAGTGTTATTCTTATTCACTTACATCAGGGCTTTTATAATCCGACTGCTACATGTCTAGAAATGACAATGAAAATAGCGTTATGGGGAATACTTGACAAAACTGACAGGCAGTTATCTCCAAGCTGCTTTGTGTTTGTTATCAAGAGAGGGAGAGGGCTGACCTTCTTGAAAGGACTCACTATTGTAACTTTTGAGAAGGAGAGAGAAAATGTCAGTCTGTAACAACAGGGTTTTAATTTATATGATGGTGGTACATGAAATACAGAATTTGATTGCTACAGTATGACAGTAGCAACAAATACATGATGACAACTAAAGTCACATGATGGTGCTTAGCTAAACAATTTGATAAAATTTTACAGAGCAGCTTTTTTTTCTTAATTGCCGTTGACAAGCTTGAGCCTTTTCCTCATTGTCCTTCTTTCTTATCGCACCTTAAATTCCTTCAGTTACAGCCCACAGCAATGCGACGTGAGTGACAGGTTGTGTAATTACCATGGTTTTCTTTGTTTCCCTTTTTTTTTTTTTTTTTTTTTTCATTTTTATATAGTCCCTCTCTACCATGGACTCCTCTCTGCGGCCAAAGACCCAAGACAGGATTAAAAGTCACAAAAATTCTGCGTCCTCTTCTTCATCTCTGAGCTCACCTCAGTTTTCCTCACTGAGCAGGCATCTGCTATCCTCTCAACACAGTAGTGAGCCCAGTCTGTTTCCGAACTGTCATACGAATGGAGCGCTCAGTAGTCCAGTTCAGGATGCCCCGTTGGCCCTCATCACCAAGCCCCGTGGCCAGAGTAGCACTCCCAGCGGTAAGCCCCTCCTGGCACCCACCAGCGCCCCCTTTCCCACGCCAGTCAACCTGAGCACCGGCACCAAGGAGCCATTGAGCACTTTGAGTTCCACTGTAAAAAACTCTGCCTCACCTGGTCCGGCTCACAGACCACGAAAGCCCAAGTCTGCAAAGTCTCTGTGCACAGCAAAGAATCTCACTAAAACCAATTTGTTTGGTTTGGGTGACTCAGTCGGAGAAAATCACAACAGCAAGGACTCTGATGACTCTTTAGGAGATGACGATGACGACGATGATGGTGATGATATTGAAGACTCTGGAAGTAGCTTATCAGGTAAGATTAGTTCAACCTTATCTTAATGTATTCAAGAAATATTCCACTGTAATTTTTTTGTGGATGTAGACAGATATAGTATGTACTGTAGTGTTAACATCCCAACATTTACAGTCTGAGCTAGTTTGCATTTGGGTTGCAAAGGTATGAAATGTTCACAGTATAGAACAGATTTACTGTTATTACTATCATTTACGATGATCCTGTATACAGTGACCGTAAACAGTGTTCACCCTCTTGAATGTTTTCCTGTTTTATTGCGTTCAAAAATGGAATCGTCATGGTATAATTTAGCTTTTGTTGACTAGAATTGCACATGTGCTATCTTCCTTCCATTTTTAATGATGGATATAACTGAGCTCCAGGGCTGTGCGCTGACTTGGAATTTTCTTTGTATACATCCACTGACTTATACTTTTCAACAACCTTTTCTCTGTGCGGCATGGAGTATTCTCTTGTCTCTGGTGTAATTGTAGCCAGGAATACTGATTAAGCAGTTACTTGACCTTCCAGAAACGTGAGTCTTTATGCTACAATCAGACACATTCACTGCACTCAGGTAATGTCCATTTCAGTAGTTGTGGGGAAACTAGCACCAATTGGCTGGACAGTCACTTATTTTACACTGTGTACTACTGTATTGCTCTGTAGAGTTTTTTTTCACTTTAACACTGAAGATTTTTTTGGAAATTCTTGAATTATTTTAACCATGATTTCATTTATAAAAACAATCTAATTGGAAAGCATTCAAGGAGGTGAATAGTTGTTACAGGATCTGATATAACAGATGGGATTTAATTACAAATGCAGTTTTAAATAATTTTTTTTTTTTTAAAGTTAATACAGCTGTACATCTTGTGGTTCAACAACAGAAATTCAATGTGTATGTGCCACATGCATACATACACAAAAAACTTATCGAATTTCATACCATGACCTTGAAATATAACGCTGCAACCTTAGTTCGCAATGCAACGCAATTTCAGACGTGAATTTATTATCACCTGTAAAAGCTATGAAGCATTTTGAGAAATAGTCGTGTTCTCTGGTTTTGGGAATGTTCATTGGGATTTGTATCATCTACCTCTTTTCCTCTGTTACATGGGCATCCCCTGCAGAATCTGAGAGCAATCTGGAGAGCAACTCTGATGGTACTGACAATGATTCAAAGCAGCGTGGCGAGACAGAGGCAGATAGCGATGCAGAGAGGACTCCTCAGAAACTTGCCAAAGCATCCTCGTCTGCTCACAAATCCTCTTCGAGCCTCTCAGCCAACTGCTCCGCGCTTAACCTGAAGGTCTTCAAGCCCTCTTGTCTGCCCAGCAGCTTTGTAACCCCCACAGCAATTACCAACTTGGAAGCACTGAGTAACCGCAGCGCTACAGGATCCTTTACATTTGCATCAGTGCCAGGTAACAAACAACTATTGCTTGTAGTTTCTAAAGGACGAAGTGCAGTTACAATTTACAGAGGAAAATAATGATTTTATAACTTGTAATAAATGTGTCTTTCAGTCCTATTCAGTCAGACCCAAATTCAACATACTATTACTTTCCCCATTGTCTATTTTCCCAGCACTGTTGGATTTTATGTTCTCCCTCCTCACAGACTAACCAACCCGTCAGTGGAAAACGGTGTTAATTTTCCCACTATGAAAACATGAATTTGCAGGTTAAAATGAGCTTTCCTCAAAAAAGAAACTGTTGTTTTATGAGCCATGTTTAAAGCAGCGTTTACTGCCTCGGTAGCTTCTACGAAGCCTAATAAATCTGATAGTGACTGAGTAATGTAGCGTTTAAAATTACTAATAGAGCTGGAAAAAACTTCTCAGAATGGAAAAGTATGTATTTTGTCCAGTTAATCCTGGAGGCTTTCATGTTAGAGCTGTGTGACGTGAATGACTCCTGAAGATTTCAATGAAGGCGGTATTTGTTCAATAATATGGAGTATTTAACATCAGAAATGCTAAAGTTATGTGTGTTTATATTGGTTATATTGGAACCAAAGTCCAATCTATTATGTTTCATGCTGAACCATTTTATGTGGTAATGCAAGTCAAACTAAATGTAGCTTTTTAATGCATTTTACTTGCAGTCATTCATTCATTCATTCATTCTTTTTGTCTGGGTTAATGCTGAGGTGAAGGCTTCCTTTTTTAATATACTAGATACTATATAATAAACAGTGATGGTAGAAAATAATAAAAGGTTGTAATCAAAATGAGTAAATTAAAATGCTTTTCATATTTTTTTTTAAGGGGTGTTTTATCTCAGTTTGTCATGCTGCTGAAAATGTATCATTTATTTCTCTTTTCCAGAATCAGGTAAGAAGAGGAGGGTAACAGATGAAAAAGTGCTGAGATTACCGCTGGAGTTTGGGTAAGAAATTCTGCATCACAAGAAATAAGAAATGACACAAACGTTTGATGATCTGACTGTTTTCTGCTTTAATAAGTAAAGGTGATAAGTAAAAGAACTACATGGCAAACATTACATCTGCTGATTGTCTGCCAGCAAACAGTCATTTAAAGAATTGATTTAGTTTTCAGCGTTGTCACATTCCACTCAGGAGAGAAAATGAATCGCTAACACTCACTAATTCTCTCAGCCAGTAGAGTTATTACATATTTGAGCGAGGTATTGTCTGCAGTTATTTCAGACAATAGATAACTGCAGTGTAAATGCAAATGTGTGATCGGTAGCAGTCGAGCTTAAATGCTGTTAAGATGTGAAAAATACCCCGCTGATGTCTTCAATTAAAGCTGATGAGGTGCAGATCGCAGTAAACACCCTTGTCTTCTTTTTAGGGGCATCAAAAGCCCCCGTCTTGTGTTATGCCGTAGGTCATAGTGGACCGGAAATGAAATGAGCCCCAGCAGTTCAGACTCGAGGAATTAATTTCATCCAGCGTTAATGCAGATATGCAACATTAACAGCCCCTCCCCATGATCTCTGCAGCCTTGGATCTGAGCACCGTTCATTTCCAAGCAATGTTTTTCATCATCAGGTTCACAGGACACAAATCTCTATATCAGCCTCTGTGCAGTCTAGGTTAACAGCATGTGCTTTTTTTTGTAAGCCGTGTCTGCTCTCCAGTGGAGATTATGGAAAATGTGGAGATGCTCTCTGTGCCCCGCGGCTATTTAGAAGCCTGATTACTGCAGGGTCAGACACAACATGACCACAGTTGTTTTCCTCATTACAGATGTCAGCTACGTAGTGTCTGGCACAACGCTGACGTTCATAATGTTACTGTCCAAGAAAATTTAGGACATTCAGGTGAAATTCATCAGGAAACAACAGCGGTTTTGTTTTTTCACATTATGTTAACTACATTTGTACTGTTTTCCTTTTCTCAGGTGGCAGCGAGAGACCCGGATCAGGACCGTAGCAGGTCGTCTACAAGGAGAAGTGTCTTACTTTGCCCCATGTGGGAAGAAGCTCCGCCAGTATCCAGATGTAATGAAGGTAGATAGTGTTGCCTTATTTAACGGCAACCCCTCAGTGATTACACATTACATCTAGTTTCACCGTAGTTCAGAGTTAAGTCAGAGCTGGTCAGGAGCCCCTTTTGGTCCACTTGTTCTCGACTTTAGGTTAAATCTGACATGAGGATCCTGCCTGAAATAGCATTATGTAAATGTTTTTAGGCACATGATGATATTCATGGGTCAACTTGCCTGCTCTTTGTTCAAATTAATATGCGTAACTCTTTGTCTGCAGTACTTACTCAGGAATGGGATAAATGAAATCTCCCGGGAGAACTTCAGCTTTAGCACAAAAATGAATCTTGGTGACTTCTATGAAGCCAGAGAAGGACCAGAGGTAATTTATTGAGATTGTTTCTTTCCTAGTATTGTGTAGGGCCACAACTGTCACTTGTTAAATGTAGCATGGCATGTGCTATATATTTTATCATATTATTTTAGTCTCTGTCCAGATTTTATATTTAGTCCCTGCAATGAAAGATAATGCAAATTCTGTAGTTCCTAATGACAAAAATGTCACATAACATAGACATGATGAAAGCCAGGTATTTAAGATTTATGATGGGTGAAATACTACTGATCCTTTTTATAAATTCAATATTATTAAACCGCTTACTTCCACAGTGTATTTGGGACTGTGGTGAAAATAAACACATACCTGCTCTGGGATCATTTCTGTCATAGTGTATTATATTAAATAAAATAAAATAAGGACTAAAGTATGCATGTGAAAGAATCATAAGTAGGACAAATTGTACATTTCCTACACAGCGTCAGCAGTGCAGGTTTAAGTATTTACACTGTTAAATATATCAGATAATCAGGAGATAATCAGTCTAGTCATTTTTAAGTGTATTCTAATGCTTTTTCTGCTTCTGACCATCCAAGGGGCTACAGTGGGTCTTGTTAGCTGATGAGGAGATTGCTTCCAGAATCATAGCAATGGATGGGAGGCGCAGCCGTCGAACCAAATTGGAGCGCCAGCCAATAGTTGAGGGCGCCGAGGCTAAACAGTGGAGGGGTCATCATCCTACTGTTGTTGAGACTAATTTCCAAGATGTCAGTGATGCCAAGCTGCTGCGTAAACTGGAGGCTCAAGGTCAGTTCATTAGTCACAAAAGTGTCATTGGCACCAGGAAAGACAAGAGTCACAATAAAAAAAAAAAAACAATACATTTGTTCATGTTGTATTTTAGTAACAAGGTTTTCCTAAGAATTATTGAGCAGTTCAGATATTGTAACGTCATTTCGCGATGCTACTTACAACACTTTCATAGTTGTTTAGTGGTTTTAACTATAATTTCTAAGATATCCAAGAGCTGTGTGAGGCTTTTCTCCTAAAAGGCTCTTTTGCTCTAACTGTCGCGATCGGTATCGTGACTGCCACCTGTGCTTGAGGTGGTCTTGATATCAATGAACGGGTGACGTTGTAAGCACAAGCTCTGTAATTGACCGAATTCATTTCATCACATTGCAGAAATAGCTCGGCAGGCAGCTCAGATCAAAATGATGAGGAAACTGGAGAAGCAGGCGATGGCACAAGCTGCCAAGGAGGCAAGAAAGCAACAAGGTAAACATTTGCTGTCTAGTCAGCTGTGCTCTGTTCTCTATCCCGAGATAATAATGTTGTGTGCAAGGTTAATTTGTTTGTCTCTTGTAGCAATAATGGCAGCTGAGGAGAGGCGTAAAAAGAAGGAGCAGATGAAGATCCTGAAGCAGCAAGTAAGGATTTTTTTTTTTTTTTTCCATGTGCATTGTTTAATTTTCCATGCAGAGCTTCACAACTATCTGCAGCTGCTCTGTTCATATTCAGAGTTGGCAAGCTTCAAGGTGAAAAGGTTTTAAGCACAGTTGAATTGCTTTGAAATTTTACGAGGAAGTTTCTATCCTTCAAAATGCTGCACCTTTCTCATCTGCATAGACCCACTGTACTACTCCCTTCCACACACACTCACCCCACTATTCTATAACATGCATGACTTAACAGTTAATTCATTTGATCTTGCCCTCATCCTTTTACCAGGAGAAGATCAAGCGCATTCAGCAAATTCGTATGGAGAAAGAACTCCGTGCACAGCAAATTCTTGAGGTTCGTCCTGAAAGTTATTGCAGAAACATTGTAAAACACTTCCTTTCTGCTGTTGATAGGATTAAAAAAAAACCCCAACCAAAGGCTATTCCTAAATTATGTGGTCCCACTTTTAGTTACATCTGGTGAGTACATGTGACTAATGCTTAATTGGTTTTTTGCAGAAGTGCCATTGAATATGAAAATCTCCTCAGACTGTGATGGAGCTTAATACAAAATGCAGTATTTCATTAAGTAAGAGGTGGCACAGAGTTTACCACGGCTAGGTGAAATACCTATTTGGTATTCTCCCGCTAAGAAAAGCTGTGAAGTATTTTAGCATTTACAAATCAAATTGCAGTTGACACGCTTCGCAGGCACCTCTTAACAGGATTTCATTGGGCCTATAATTACTGATAGTATTTTTGCTTAATTTATTCTCCGCGCCCATAATAACTATAGCCATTTTGAGTATCTGTGGTTAATGGTAGGAAACAATTACCTTGTTGCTTGATATTTCAGTATGTTAGATTTAACTTGATCAGTTTGAAAAAACAATCCATCTTATAAAATGTGTAAATTATATGATGTACTACAGCTGTGTATCCAAACTACGGTATGCAGTGTTTTATGTTTTACTTGTGTGACTTTGGGGCTTTTTAAAGAATTATCATCGCTGCTGAAATAGTTGAGCACTTAATGTTTATGCTATTCAGTGTTAGAAGTTTAGATATTGCATTTTTCAGCTCTCTGACCTTAAGACCTTTGTTTTGCATGTGCAGGCAAAAAGGAGGAAAAAAGAAGCAGCAGCCAACGCCAAAATATTGGAGGCTGAGAAACGTAGTAAAGTGAGTAACATGAGATTCAAGAGCAAACTGGCTTTTCTGACTCAACTGCCAGGAGACGAACTCTGATACAACCTGCTGTTGTGTTCAGCTGCTGTTCTTGAAGCCTCTTAACCGTCTCTTTGTCCCTGCGTTCAATTTACCACAATTCAGTGTCGTAACCACTTTGTATTGCATCTCAGCGCAAACAGTATTTTCCTTACCTCGGTTAATCAGTGTTATTGCAGAAGACGGATCACTTCCTTTGTTTTTCAAGGATCTATAAAAAGATCACATCATCGCGTGGAACTTTTGATAAGCTGATGCTCAGTAGGATCAAAAGGCTGGAAGTTTGCGACTGCATTTGAAAAACAGGGCTTCTAATCCCGACTGTTTTTTTTCTAAAGGAGAGGGAAATGCGACGACTACATGCTGTCATATTAAAACACCAGGTAGGTTCTGTCATTCTTACTATGTTCAATGAGCTGGAAATTGACTCTAAATAACCATTGTTTGATATGAGGCTTTGGGGCTCTTTGATGTATTTTTATGTTGGCTTTTTCTCTACACATTAGGTCTCCTTTTTGACACTGACTTTCTTGTGATTTTGTGTTTGTCAATACCTGCCAACTCTTTCAACCAGGAGTTGGAGAAGCATAGACTAGATATGGTATGGGTATGTTTGTTTCTGTACATTTAATAACAGCATATTTGGAATGTGTTGTGATAAATGGTCGCCCATGTAACAATTGCTAAAGTTTAGCGTTGGCTGCAGTCATACTACATCCTTCTGCATGGCTTTTCCAGAACAGTGCACCGCCTGTGTTTGTAACATTTGTTTTGTCAGAGGAAACACATCCATTATCTGCACTATGTGAACAGTAATGCTTCAACTCCCCATAAATTATACAACGATGCAAAGCACTCTGATAAACTAAAACATTACCAAGCACCTATCATGTTCTTTGGGATTTTTGTTAAAATCATGACAGGCCCAGCTTGTCTTCAGTTTATGAATCCATTCTATCACCCATAAAAGTGTTAAAAGTTTACGTTATCAGTAATTTATATCGCTTAGTTAAAGGAAGCAGATTTTTTTTTTCATTATTATACACCATAGTTATATTTAAATATGAAAGGGAACATATTTAACCTTATATGGAAATTTTTTAATTTCCATAGTAAATGATGCAGATGTCAAACATACAAGTTTTAATTTTTCTCTTTGTTGTCCTGATATGACATTAAATATGAGTGTTAATCACTTAGCTATAAATTCTGTGTTTTGCGTGTCACATTAACAAAGCTGTACTCGCTTTTTGTGTGCTTCGTGCCCACATGCTTCATTAATAATAGCTCTTTCTAACTCCAAGAGTATGCTTTGTATCTGTCATTTACTTGATTTAGCTTTTTGTTTACCACTGTTTTATTTGGCTTAACAGCTTCTCGTGTTTATACTGTAACAACACTATGTGCAACATTTTGACCCTGTGATGATTGTGATAAATTTAGCCCTATATTTTCCCTACAACCGTGCATGTTGTGGTGTCCATGCTGTCTGTTGCATCTGTGACCTATTTTCTCTTCGAAAATAGCAAAACTGTAAAAAGAAGTGAAACAATGTGTTTGTTCTCTGCCAGGAGAGGGAAAGACGCAGGCAGCACATGATGCTAATGAAGGCTGTGGAGGCCCGTAAGAAGGCTGAGGTGGGGACATTTCCTTATTTTTTGTCAGTTAATACAGATATATTGTTGAAGTTTTCTTTCGCTTTGCAATTTTGTGTGAAAGTGCCACAGTCTTAATTACATGATGTTTGCGTACATGAGTATTTCTGCACTAGGCTTAATGAAATTATGGGGGGGGGTTTTGTCTGTTTTTTTTACGTTTTGTCAGCGCTGTGGAAATTGAACTGTAATTTGTTATTCTGTATTGTGTTCACTGCACGTTAAAAATGTAAACACAACACTCTGTAGTGGTATCATCATGTGTGAACCTTTAACTTGCTGCTGGCTATAGGAGAAGGAGCGCCTCAGGAAAGAGAAGAAGGACGAGAAGCGATTAAATAAGGAGAGGAAACTGGAGCTCAGGAGACTGGAACTGGAAAAGGCAAAAGAGTTGAAGAAACCCAATGAAGACATGTGCTTAGCAGATCATAAGGTATTGACACACTATGGAGCTTTTGGCTGATGATCAAAAGGATAAAGATTTCCTCTAGCATATGGATTTTGTGACATCACAATCAATCAGTATAATGACTGTAATTGATGTAGAAGCTGTAGGAGGGAAGATTAAAATAGCTTTTGGCAAAACTATGGATTTATTGCTTTGCTATCAGCTCTACCAAAGTAGATGTTTAATACCACTGAAAGCATGTGAAAAAGATTAGAAAGGAAGCAGGTGTAGCTTAAAACACTGCCATCAAGTGGCTACTGTTAGCATAACACTCATACGTATCATTGGTTCTGTGCTTGTAATAAGTGAACTGTTTAGATTTATCATGCTTGTTAAAAAAGGACTTACAGAGAAATGAGCAGTTTTAACACTTTCTGTAAACCTGATGAAATATTTAAAGTGATGAAAATTTTAATGTTATCAGACATGTCTCATACTGGCACCAGGTACAAACAATTGAACAATCTATATGAATAATTAAATAAAACCCTGTTTATTTTTTTCCTTAGCCACTTCCAGAGTTGTCTCGTATTCCAGGCCTGGTCTTATCAGGAAGCACCTTCTCTGACTGCCTCATGGTGCTGCAGTTTCTACACAGCTTTGGAAAAGTCCTTGATCTGAGCATAAATTCAGAGACCCTTACCTTAAGTGAGCTCCAAGAGGGGCTGCTCAGGATTGGTGATAGTATGGGCAAAGTGCAGGACCTTCTGGTGAGCATGGTCTCAGCAGCAGTGTGTGATCCTGGTATCCCACAAGGTCACAAGGTGAGAGTTTGGTAACATTTGTCATGTTGCTTCATTGTCAATAAATGAATGTCATTGTAATAACTGAGTTCCACCAAATGAGTCATTAAATGTTAGTTCATATGCTGTGGGGTGTAATCACACATGCATAATTATTCATTTTCTCTGCATAGTAAGAGGCTGACTTTGGCTTTCTGTGCACATTATTGGATACGAAAACGTCAAGCATGTTTCACAGTAACCTCAGATTATTACTCAGACAGCCAGTGTTTTTCCACACGTCCCTGGGTTTGCTCACTGGTTGCAGCACACAAGAACGCATTGGATAAAACAAATAAAAAACATTTGTTTATTTGCTGCTGATTGAACTTTCAGAACAAGACTGCTTTGGGGGAGCATCTGACTAATGTGGAGATCAACCGAGACAATGTGTCTGAGATCCTGCAGATCTACATGGAGAGTCACAGTGAGCAGTCAGAGTCGGCTGCTCTGGCCCTCAGCCTCAGGACCAAGGCCTTTCAAGCCCACACCCCGTCACAGAAAGCTTACATACTGGCATTCCTGGTTAATGAGCTCTGCTGTAGTAAGGCAGTGATCAGGTGAGCCCTCCCCCACCACCACCACCACCACCACCAACAACAACAACAACAACATTCATATGACGTCTGACTATAGTCTATTTTTGTACAGTAGACATGCAAATGAGTTTCTTAGAGTGGAATCAGAACTAAACCATTATTAAAATGAGCTTTTATCAATGTAAATGATTCTGTGGCCTTAGACATTCAAGTGTCTTATGTGCCTGCTGTAGACAAGTTAATATACTGTATGTGGCTGAAAGTGGAGAGTATTAGCTTGTTTTATTCATGGGGCCTTAAATTTTAATAGACTTAACAAGTATCAAAAGGAATATGACAAATAGTGGTGTGATGGACAGTTTCATATGGTTGCATCAAACTGCGTTTCATTAAATTTTCAATAGCAGTGGCAACTCTTTGAAAGACATCTGGCACATACTGCAGTGTGCTGCTAATGTCTTGTGTTCTTCTTGTTACTCAAAAGTTCACAGGAACATCTGTTTGGATATTCTTTCATTATAATAGCCTTTAATAAGTTTGTCTTACACTTCACAGTGAGATCGACAAAAACATCGATCACATGACCAACCTGAGGAAGGATAAATGGGTTGTGGAGGGAAAGCTTCGCAAGTAAGTGTATATGTGATGTTTTATTGGAATGTATACCTGCACTTGAACTTGGCCTTTTGTGTCAGGCAATGAGATTTTGATGCTCAAACAAGAGATTTTTCCACCACTTTACAGTCTAGTCACTTTACAAGCACGCGTAATTTACTCTCGTCTCACATTTTACCATCAAAGACTCAGGAGCATCCATGCAAAGAAGACAGGCAAAAGAGACAGCACTGTAGGAGAGGACAACCACACCTTTTCCCTCCCCACTGTTAGAAACAACTGCAAAAGGAAGGAGGGGGACAGCGAGGAAGAAGAGGACGATGATGAGGACAGTGAGGACCAAGGAGAAGATGAGGCAGAGGAGGAGGAAGAAACAGGAGGGAAAAAAGGAAAGAAAGCAGACATTTTTGATGAGGAGGTCAGTAGCAGCAAGATGTTTTTACTGAAAACAGCATCTGAATTGGTGTTGGTTATAATAAATGTCAGCTGCTCCACTGATTTACACTAATGAGATTTTTTTCATCTAGGATGACAGCGCACTTTCTGCCAGCATAGAGGAATTAGAGAAACAGATTGAGAAAACGTACAAGGTAAATCAAGCCTAACAGGACAGCGTTTTCCTTTTTCTGATCAGTGGCTATGATGCATTGTAACCCACATACTTTTTATGTTTTTAGCAACAGAATCAGATCAGACAGAAGCTGCTGGACTCCTCTCACTCACTACGCTCTATGATGATTGGCCAGGACCGCTACAAGAGGCGTTACTGGGTCCTTCCACAGGGAACGGGCATCTTTGTTGAAGGAATGGAGAGTGGAGAAGGTGCGCAACAAAACTCACAGCTAAGGTTTTACTCTCCCACTGAAAAAAAGACAAACAATAAATGAATGTGTTTTTTTTGGGCACTTTGATTGAGTTGTAACCTCAGCAACAATGAGTTCAGTCCATTTAATTGAGGATTTGTTCAACACCTTGTTCACACTATAAATGCAGTAGGTACAGAATATTGTAATTAAATTTTACAGTTAACAGTAAAAAATGAGTGTTAATCTTAATAAAGCAAAACAAAGATTGGTAAAGGCTGATATAATAGTTCAACACAGTGAGTGGGTTTGTAAGTGTCCACATAGGGTTTTTTTTCTGCAGAAAAGTACAAGCAGAGCATTGAGGAACGCTGGGATGGACTGCCAGTGTGGTGACGGGAAAAAAAAAAAAGCACATTGGTTTTGTTTGTATGACAAAATGTCAGGGCTCTTACCAAAAAGGCAAAGTGCTCTGAAAATATGCTGGCTGTTGCAGTTTTTTTCAAGGCTGCCACATGCACACAGGTAAAAAGAAGCTAAGTGGACACAGACTCTAATGAAAAGGCCCTCAGGGTGTCCTGCATCATCACCTTGTGTGGGTTTATTTTTACAATAATGTTTGGCTTGCTGTACATTATCCCGTAGCTATTTGGTCTGTGTGGCAGTTAGTGTTAAAAAGCATGTTCTTAACGACTGAGCTGACATTGTCATTTTATTCAGGGTACGAGGAGATGGAAAGGGAGAGAAAGAGACAGAGGACTGCACAGGTGAACAAGGTAAAAGAGGAGCAGCTGGACGACACAAAGGAGCCGGTGGTCTCCAGTCCAGCACAGAGCACAGATGGGGATACAGTTACATCAGAGTGCCAACAGGACAAAGACAGCCTCAATCTCTTCCTCCAGAAACCTGGCTCCTTTTCTAAGCTCAGTAAACTCCTCGAAGTTGCCAAAATGGCCCAAGACCCAGTCATCAATTCTCTCAACAGTCAGAGCGTTCATCCTGCTAAAATCCCCACCAGTGCATCTTATCACTTATGTTCGTCTTCTCAAAGCCTCCAGCCTGGAAAACCTCAAAGGCTCCAGCCTACCACTTCTCATTTGGGAATGACAGATAAAACAGATGCCTCGTCTTTGCCTAGTCCCCCTCAACTACAAAGCACTTCCTGGATGACCAGCAGCCCTCAGTCCCTCCCTCATAACGACCAGCTCTCTAAGACACTTGTGGAAAAAAGTAACCAGTGGTTTAGCCTCCTGCCACGTTCTCCATGTTACGAGTCTTCTGTCACCTCAGGCTCCAGCCCTCCAGCTGCCTCCTCTTCTTCTCTGCAGACTATTGGGACCAAATCCCCTTCATGCCTCTCACCTAATCCCTCGGCTGCAGCCGGCTCCAACGCTCCTGCTACGATCAATACCATGCAATTGTCTGCCCAACAGGTTGGTGGATTATAATACACTATGCAGGTGTCTACTCTGGATAAATCCAATGCATTTGTCCATTCTACATTTTAACATATAGAAAACCCCATTTTAAATAAAGTAGAGGAGGGAATAACATTCTCTGCTTTGTATGTTTTCTTACAGTCTGTGAAGTCTGGCATTCAAGTCAAACTGACATGTGATGTGTCCAGTGCAGCAATGAATCCCAGCCTGCCCTTCTCTGGCAGCTCTCTACCTCCCATGGAGAATCTGGCCTCCCAGCATGCAGAGGGTAATGAGAACAGGGTTGTCTATCTGGCAAGTAACAACTCTGACAGCAAGACTGAACCCCCCGAGCCCCGAAGTGACAAGCCCACTTGTGCCTCATTCCCTGCTGTGGACGTGGCCAAGACCCAGGACTATCCTTGTCCTCAGCCTATCCCCGAGGGTAAGAAAGGCACACTGCCAGTCCACACAAGAGGATCGTAACGGACAACACACATTAAGTTCCCAGACAGCACTGGAATGCATGCTGTGATGATTGTCACTTAGTTATACAACTTAGTTTCCAAAATTAAACCATTTTGTGACTGATTGTTTTCAAGTTTGTGTCTGTGTGTTGGCAGAGATGCTGCATGGCTGGTGGCAAATGTCAGACACAGAGGAACTGCATAATTTGATCAAGGCACTCAATAGCCGAGGCATCAGAGAGAAGTTTTTGCAGAAACAGATCCAAAAACATATGGAGTACAGGACCCAGCTCTGCAACAACCACAAAGATGGTGGGTCCTCATTTCTCCTGCTCTCTTTAAAGGCGTTTTCACACCAATAGTCCATTTGTTCTAGTCAGAATCAGCTGATGAGGAAAAAAAAGTGAGAAAGTTCACTTCACACATGGGTTGGATGTGTCTGGAACAGGAGGGAAATGTATATTAGGAGGAATGCATAGTGGACTGGTGCATACTTCTGTGAGGAAATCATTATAATGCAGTTTAACCCATTTTAACCCAAGTTAACAATTTTTAGATTTTTGTAACGATTTTCAGAACATTTGCATAAAATGGGAATA
>JAPQRQ010000015.1:23608138-23622519 GCA_037367365.1 Apogon talboti
TTCATCGGTCTATAGAAGTGTATTTTTGTCAAATTTGCATGGAGTCTTTCTTGTGCTTTATATTATATAAATGAGAAGAATATGTTCTTATTACCCGCACTACATAATGTTGTTCTATAACCAATCCTTGTCATTGTTTTCATTGTTTTTTATGCTGTCCTCAAATGAGGACAGTGGGATAAAATGGGTTAATGTGGAGCATATGTAAGCTGCTAAAGTTTGCATGTTCTGCACATCAGGTTACAGAAGCCATGTAACTCAAGCCTGACGTAAGACCTCTTCTCAAAGGCCTCAGTGTGGCTGTTATGGCACGATCACTGAGTTCACACCTGCTTAAGCGAATCACACAAAGGGAGAAAACTAACAAATCTAATTTAACCAGACCAAAAAAAAAAGCACCTTAAAACACTTGAGAATTGTTTTTTGTTTTTTTTTTGTTTTGTTTTTTATGAAGTGCATAGTTTGTGGCAGATCATTTCACATTAAGTATAATCAGGCTGAATTCTAAAAGCTGTCATTTTTGATGTATCTATTTGGGCAGCAATTGATGTGTCAGAGCTGCAGGAGCATGAAGTTAGCGAGGAGACGGTGAAGAGTTGGTGTGTTGAGGACCAGGCCATGGAGGTGGACATCAGCCTCCTGCAGCAGGTGGAAGCTCTGGAGAGGAAAGTCATTTCTGCCAGCCTTCAGGTTAAGGTACGAACACATTAGGCTCATTCAGACGTTTACCATCCAACTTTACTGGAAGAACGCCTGTCATAATCCAGCTAAAAAGTGCTTCATGTCATTATTCATTTCATTTCATTGCCAAAACCATTAGGGGGCAGACAGCAGCTCAGACATTAGTGTTGGTCCTTGTTTGGTTCATAGTCACAACCCTTTGGTGTTTGCATGTTCTCTTGTTGCTTTTGAATTGCAAATACCTGCTAATAACCTGTCCACAGTGAATGAAGGTCTCTCAAATAAAGGCCGGAAAAGGCTCCTGTGTCCTTGTTCGTATACCATAGATGTAAGTTATGGTGTGCCGTTAAGTAGAGTCTTTTAATGGCCATATTTCACTGCTGTCTTCCTCAGGGATGGATGCACCCGGAGCCCCAATCTCACTGGGAGGATCTGGTGTATCACGAGCACAAGCCATTTTCTTCCCCAGCTCTGGAGAACGAAGGCCAGAGAAAAAGCAGCCAGGAGAAACCCCCCGGCGCTGTGGTGCGGCGGCCCAACAATCCCCTCGATATCGCTGTCACCAGGCTGGCAGAACTAGAGAAGAACATTGAACGAAGGTACTTGGAGTCACCACAAACTACCGCCTGTTAGATCAGACTTCACATTGTGGCTGCATCTGCTTTGACACAAGTGATAGTGACAGTGGAGCAAAGGATGCGTCATACTCCCACAGTATGCTTCTTTGTATTAATTTGAAGGTCTCTTGGGACCCTGCCAGTCTTGTCCTGTTAGCTGTGAATCGTGCACCAAACCTTTCTGATTTTTCACAGTAGACATTGTTTGTGTCTTAATTAGAGGAGTTTGTTATTCTGCACAGTGCATAATATCAGTCGTTGAGTGCAAGTATAACACTTTTTACTTCATTGAATTTGTCAGACAGCTTTATCTTAGTCGGTTTGAGAAAATTCCCCTACTTTTTATGCTATTTACTAAAACCCTCCTGAATTAGCAGGTAAATCCATTTTCATAAAGCTGAAACAGGGTTGCTATCATTGAGTGAAATAAAAAGTAGAT
Source organism: Apogon talboti (assembly GCA_037367365.1). Taxonomy (NCBI): domain Eukaryota; kingdom Metazoa; phylum Chordata; class Actinopteri; order Kurtiformes; family Apogonidae; genus Apogon; species Apogon talboti. Next base: position 23,609,876 of record JAPQRQ010000015.1, read on the forward strand.
TTTTTTTTTTTATAGATACATGGTTGTATGGGATACAAGACAGTTAAGCAAAAAACATATGATGATCTTATGGAACATATACACTAGATTAAACTGCCAACAGCATATGAAGTAGTTAAAATGAGCCTGACCTTAAACGCGGCAGCATACAATATATGTAAGATACACAAAATGCAGCAATAACTTGAGTCTTAAACCGTATATATAATAGTAAAACACTGACAGAAACCATCTCATCTTACTCCACAAAGTCTAGTTTTACTTTTCATTTTACATTTTGTTCATAACACAACAAATAATGCAGAAATGTTACTTGTAGTGGAGTATTTTCATAGTACTCTGAAGGATCTGAATACATCTTACACATAGGTACAATATCTGTTCTCTTCAGGAACTTAATGTTTGCAAATTCAGCTGTCCATTTGTGCATCCATCCATCCTCTTCCTCTCTCGTGGGTAAGCAGAAGGGAATGGATGGATGAATAGATAGTTGAGTTAATATGTTAACATTAATGAATGCAAATGCAAGGCTACAAATCTCCCTTTCTATCTAAAACTTTCACTTTGCTGCCTGTTAGCATAGTGTTAATTTCGTGATGGCATACATTTTAACTCCTCTGTCACTTGCTCTGACCTTGAAGGAGTGAGGAGGATGTGGTGCCGGGAATGAAGTCGTGGCATAAAGCTCTATGTGAGGTCCGAAGCTCCGCTCAGCTGTCCCTCTGCATTCAGCAGCTGCAGAAGTCCATTGCCTGGGAGCGAGCCATTATGAAAGTGGTGAGTGCCTCTGGGTTTCCTGTCTCTCGTGACTCACCAGATATCTTTAATGATTTCATCGTACATACTTTCACATTTTAACTGTATCTTGTCGCATTTTCCAGCAGTGCCAGCTTTGTCAAAAGGGAGATAATGAAGAAATGCTCCTGCTTTGTGATGGTTGCGACAAAGGCTGCCACATGTACTGCCATAAACCCAGAATCACTGCAGTTCCTGATGGAGACTGGTTTTGTCCTGCTTGTGTCATAAAGGTACACCAGCATGTTCCAAGTGTTTAGCCTCAAAGCTGAGGCCCTTTAACTTTGTTTTCCTCTATAAAATTCCCAGTCCTCTTTTGCTCCAGCAGTAAGGTGCTTCACAATGTGATGACATACACTATCAGTATTCTATATCATCTGTACTCATCTATCTAATTCATTTCATTTATTTATTTTGAGCAAAAGGTCATTTGTTTTATAACAAATGACCTGCATGCAACAGTGTCTTATAATGCAAATACAATCAACAGAATGCATGCAAGTTCAATAGTTAAATTCATTCAATTACACTTGAAAAAGAGTGGGAAGAAGAAAACTTATTTAATCCCACCCCCATTTCCCATCAGTAACTTAACATAATAAAGTTTCTAGTACTCACTCCTGTCTTTAAACTTCAACCCAGGACAACGAACAAATAGGCCTATACCAGATTATAATAAACTCATTCAACAGTATTTACATTATTTAATCAAAATATGTGTGAAAAATAGAAACAAAGTACATTCACGGGGTAACAGTTAACCATTAATTTACATTATAATAATAATTACATACCAACAAAGGTAAGAAAACTACGCTAATTAATTTGAAGGTGTTGTGAGTGTTCTGTACGTCTGCAGACTTCTGCATGTTTTGTCATTCAGGAAAGTGGCCAGTCCCTCCGGACTCGGAAGCAACAGAGTCAAACAGCTGGAGGAGGAAGGAAAGGCAGCGAGGTAAAACGAAATAGTAAGCCATCTGTGGCAGAAGAGCTCATCAAAGAGGAGGCTGCCAGCAGCAGTGCGCCAAAGAAAGCTACCAAGGAGCTGAAAAAGAGAAAAGGAGACACCAGCCAAACCAGCACCCAGGCCAAGCATGACAGCCCTGTCTCCTGTACAAAAAAAGCCAAAACGGCCAAAGACAGCAACACAAATGAGTTGGCCATGTGCCGGTAGGTATAGGCTCAACAAACGCACAGGACCCTGATGCACTCACATTACTTCTAATTGTTTAACAGCTAACCAGTCCACTTACTGTTATTTGATGTCCTAGCAGACCTAGTGTATTAATGTAGTTTTGTGAAATAAATGTGAATGGTGCAAATATTTGACAAAGTTGTGTCAAACATGTTCCAAATGGGGTTAACTCTTTATAGGGCACTCATAGAAATACTCTGAAATTCAAAATTTCAACCATAGTGTGTTATTGGAGGACATAACAAGACTTTATTACTTGTGTGAAATTTTCCAAAATTAGTTATTGTTATGTAGAATATCAAGGTCAATGAAGTTACCATATTTGGTTCCTTACCTGTAAGTGGCAAAAAAAAAAAAATCCAAGAAGTAAATTTTTAAAAATACAAGAAAAACACACTTAAGGTGAAAGGAACATGTATTTTAGAACATTACTTTTAGAACATTAGACCAGCATAGTAAGTGCTGATCCAGACACCTGTCAACATCCACATTATCACTTTGAACATCAGTACTTACATTAGTACCATTACTTCATGGTACCAATCTTGCAGACCACATTTGACCCGAGTTTGTTGCCCCACTGTCCTCAGTGTAACTGTTGCTGCCACTGTCTTCTAATGTATGTGGAAATGACCAAAAATAGTCACTTGCCCAATGAAGGGTTAAACTATGTAGAAATGGAAAAGGTTTTATTTGCTGCTGGTTCTCTGTAGAACCCTTCTGGCTGAGCTGGAGGCTCATCCGGCTGCCTGGCCTTTCCTCTCACCTGTCAACCAGAAATCTGTCCCGGGGTACAGGAAGGTCATCAAGAAGCCCATGGACTTCTCCACCATTAGAGAAAAGCTCTCCAACAACCAGTACGTCTGTGTTTGTGTTTCGAAGATAACAGAACCTGTTTGTAGATGTTGGTCCATACTTAAAACTATGTCTAATTGTTCCAGGTACCTGAATTTGGAGAGTTTCATTGTGGACGTGAACCTGGTTTTTGACAACTGTGAAAAGTTTAATGAAGATCATTCGGAAATCGGGCAAGCAGGTCACAGCATGAGGAGGTTTTTTGACAAACGATGGACTGAACTGCTGAAGTGAAATATTCAGGTGTGGACTCCCTACGCCGTCTACATATCAAACTCAAACATCTGTTCACACTTCAGCAGTAAACTGTTAGAACAATACTGACATTCAATGTGAAAGGACTGGTGAGTAAAAAAACAACACGCTGGGTTAATCTAAGGTGTAATCCTGTTTGATCAAAATGCACTGACTCCTGAACACCTCATTATATTTGCGAATCCAATATTTCCACTGTAGATAGTCACTGACTTTTAAACATCTGTACTGAGTGTGTATTTATTTTCTCAAGTATTTATGTTTCGGTCCTTTATAAGTGAATGCAGCTTTAAGATATCAACAACAACAAAAAAAGTTTGATCGGCTATTTAAGAAGCTAGTCATGAAAGATGTTTACAGTTTAATGTCCTGACGGCAGCAGCGTCGCTAGTGTTCATCTTCATTCCCGGTTTGTGTAAATGTACATGTACAGTATTCATTTGTCACTATTTGTAATTCCTATTTCTAATGTATAGTTGTACAGTATATTATAGTACATTCTTGTTCATGTGTAATGATGATTGTAGCTTTTTCTGTGTCTTACTGTACATTTTGCCTGTGCTGAATATCCACTTAATATACTGTGGTCTTCTCAGTATAGTGCCTGACCTCTGAACTGTGAACAATGAACAGAGGATCCCCCCCCCCCCTTTTTAAGTGTGTGCACTGTACTGTATGCGTGTCCTTCACAATATACCGTAGACATTACACATTATCTAAAACACTGAAGAGCATTTCCTCTGAGCAAAACTGACGTGTGTTTCATCTCCAAGTATTTTCTTCTGCCGGATTCACCCCGTGGACAGACATGAGTGACAGACCCGGGGCTTTAATCCAGCGTGGAGCGGAGTCAGTCGGTGTCACGGCCCACTGGTGGCATCTCAAAGCCTCCGAAGTCGGAACACTTGAAGTAACTGTATTTTATTACCAATGTCAAATGTAAAACAAGTTGTGACTTTAGTAGAAACCTGATTTTCTAACAGTGGGTGTGTGCCAGCAATAAAATAAACTTGGTTTTCAAAATAACACTGTTAATCCCACTTTTCAGAGTTATTATTAACTGATAGCAGTGTGTTAACAGGTGTTTCCAGTGACTGAAAGGGGAGGCTGAAACTGAAATTCTAAAAAATGGGCCCATTTTATTCTGTTTAACCCTTTAAAGACCTACAGCTATTTTTGTGACAACTTCCGAATGATTTTTCTCTCTACATTTAACCTTCCCTAAGTGATGTGCCATCATTTATTTTAATATTATCCTCTGCATTTTGCATTTTTCAGTGAGAGGTATTTTCCAGTATGGTCATGAAAGCTCAAAGTAAATTCAAAAGTTATTATATCAGAACAGAGAAAAAGTGACTTTTTGGCTAAATATATCATTAACTGAATGTAAGAACATGCATCTGCAACCACTGGCATTTATAAAACGACATGGAAAAGATTAAACTATTTTACCTGAATGAAATGTATTGATAAGAATAGGGATGCATAAGTTACTATTAATTTTAGATCAGTAGATCCTTTGGTTGCTGGTGGCTGTTTGGGTTTTGAGGTTTAAATACTGGATGACATGTTTTCTGTGAGAAAGATGGAAACATAATTATAAAAGTAAATGTCAACCTTTGAACATTGTGTAACTGCTGATACACCATCACATGACTGATAACAGTACATGTAGATCCAGGTTTTATGGTTGTGGTAGATGAGGAGCTGTGGTGACAGGAAGTCCACGTCCACGCCAGGGCCTGAGGTTCGTACTGTCCGTGTGTCGGATCTAAATCCTGTCTGTAGTTTGACTGTAGTCGGGGGCCTTCATTCTCAGCTCCTCTGTCTTTCCACAGCTGAATATTTGGGTATTTTGCGCCACCTTGTGAGTGATCTGCTCCCTGTGCAGAGCCGGTGCGCCTCGGACTCAAGATGGTGTCAATAATGCGCACTCTCCGAGACCACACGGACGAGGTCAGCTGCTGCGCCTTCTCCTCCGCCCTTCTGGCCTCCTGCTCCGGGGACAAGACCCTCCGCGTCTACGACACCGCGGACTTCTCGGAGCTGCCCTTCTCCCCCCTGTCGAGTCACGGATACAGGGTCCACTCGTGCTGCTTCAGCTCGTGCGGTCGCTTCCTGGTCAGCTGCTCCACAGATGGTTCCACCATCGTGTGGAGCTCCGCGACAGGTGAGGTGACCGCGGCGCTGCAGCACCCCAACCGCAGTCCGCTCCGAGTGTGCGCACTGGCGCACGACTCTTCGCTCCTGCTGGCAGGGGCCAGCGACGGTACGGTGGCCCTGTGGGACTTCAGCAGCAGGACCCTACGAAGGTACCGTGACCTGAAGCACAGACAGTAAACACACACACACACACACAGAGTCAGGGGCAGACAAAAACCTACTGTTCATTCAAATATGCCACCAAGTAGTTTACCTCTTAACCCCCTGAGACCCAGTAAAGTACAAATTTGTGCTTTTCTTGCATAAAAAAATAAAGTTGTGAAACACTTGACCCCTAAAGAAAAGACCATGAAAATATACATTTATACTTTAAGGTAAGACAAGACTGTTGACCCCACAGTGGGAAATTCAAGTGTCACGACACCATTTACTGTAAAGTGAGCATGCAGAACAGGAAAGACGGTAAAGTATGAAGAATATAAAAATAAAATTAATTTGTGTATGAAATAGTGGGACTGTTTGTGTGATTGTAGATCACTGTAGAGTTGTGTTATATTCTATGTTTGTTCTCACTTCACAAGTTTCATAGACAAACAAAACTTGTAAAGTCCCTACTCTTAATTAAAAAAAAAGCAAGCATTTGTTCTTAACTCAAGAAAGTACTTGCAGTGTTGTTAAACATACAACATCTAGAACTTTTGGGATGCGGGATCCAAAAAGAAGTCAATTAGTGGTCCACCATAACCAACTCTACTAATTATTCTAATAGATCTTTAAATACTTGACCTTCTTGAGCTTCTCAGACGTAAAAATTTGCTGTTTATTACTATTTAATCCAGTATAAACAGCACTGACATAAACAAATTCCTCTTGATCATGTACAATTTCTTGAAAAAAAATAAAAAAATTAAAAAAAAATGCATTAGCCGTGGCAGGGAAATTGCGTATGCGTGTGGATGCAATTTAGGCCGAGCTGTTTGAGGAGGAAAAGGTTTGGGGTTTTTAATAACAATGTAATTCAAATTAGGCTTGTCTTGAGCTAACAAGCAATTTTCTTTGAGGATTAAAGCGACACAAGGCTTGAATGAATATTTAAAGCAGGGAAGTGTAACTTGGGGTTACCACCGCAGGAAAACTAATGCAGATATATGAGCATCACTGGAAGAAAAGCCAAAATTAAGTTAATATACTGAATTAAAATAGCAAGATTAGGCCGTTTATTTATCTTAAGTCTACAAATGTTTGTTTTTGTGCTTTTATAGTTTGCACACTGTGACACCAATAAGGACTGATGCAGGCTGGATTAATTACTCATGATCAAACTGACTGTGTTTACACCAGTATTAGTCTGTTGGTCATTGATAATGGTTATACTGTATAATGGCTGTGTGTGTCCATTGCAGATGCAGTGCAGTGAGTGAAGACAGCGTGGTGGCGTGCTGCTTTTCTCCCTCCAACCAGATGTTTGTGACCGGCTGCACTCACGGAGACCTCAAACTCTGGGACCTGGACGTCAACCTGGTGCACGCCGAGAAGGACGCGCACGACCTGGGAGTCACCTGCTGCAGCTTCGCGACCCAGTTCAACGTCGGTGTGTGTGTTTAACAGTTTATCACAGTATCTAACAAGCATAATATAGAATAGATGTTTATTGTCACTGTTACAGGAACGATGAAGATGAGTTTAGCAGCTCTGTGACTTATTTAGCAGCAAAGAGACTGTATAAAAATATCACACAAAATTGTACTGACAATATATACTTAAAATTATTGGTAATATACAAAAAACTACAAAGCAATACTAAAATATGCAAAAAGCTAATTCTATACAACAGATGTAAAAAATATATACAACATGTAAGGATGTATAAGGTACATGGGTTGTGAATGTTGCACTGAGGGAGGGTGAGTATTGCATTGTTCATTAGACTGGGGGTGGTGTTATTCAGTCAGTAAGGGTGGGGGGGCAGTTAGCTACTTGTAGGTAAAAAGTTAATTCAGTCAAATATATTAAAATACAAGTGGATATAAGATCTACATCAGGGGTGTCAAACATGCGGCCCGTGGGCCAAAACTGGCCCGGCAAAGGGTCCGATCCGGCCCACGTTGAAAAATTACACTGAAGATATGAACAAACAAGCATTTTAGAATCATTTTAGTTGAGGTTCCATATACAGACCAATATGTTCTAACGTAAAATAATAGTAGAATAACCTATAAATAATGACTCCAAATTTTCTTCTTGGTATAACATGAAATTACACTATGAAAATATTTACATTGAAAAGCTATCCTTTAATGGTAAAATATGAATAACCTGAACAAATATGAACTTCTTCAAATGTCTAAAGAAAATTGTGCAAAACAAGTGTAATTTTTAACAATATTCTGCCTGTTACTAAATGTTTTGTGCCTTTGTAGATCCGATCTGTAATGCACGTGTATACATGATGAGTTGAGGCATAATACTGTTAAAATTGCACTTATTTTTCTTTAGAATTTTATTTTTTTTTTCAGGTTATTCACATTTTTTTGTGAAAGGATAGTTTGTAAATGTAAATGGTGACAATTTTATAGTTATAAGGGGTTTTTTTGCACTAGAACAAAGAGGACATTTGGAGCTGTCATTATTTATAGGCGATTAATTAATGCTATTATTTTAATGTGGCCCATGAACTAAAATGAGTTTGACATCCCTCATCTACATAAGGTTAAAACTGACACAATGTGATGCTGCAGAGATGCTCCGTTAGTTATAAATACGATTCTCATTCATCTGTCGAAATAGTTGCAACGATATGACTTTTTTTCATATCACTCAGACCTTGTTAAATTCAGATGACTCAGCACAACAACAAGTAAATCTACGACACGCGGGTTTCAAAGACAAACTCTCCGCCTCTCCTCCTTTCTGCTTTCCTTTTTTTTTTTTTTTTTTTTTACAACCTCACCACATGAAAGAACAACAACAACCTCTGAGCTACAACTTCACGCTGAGAATGGCAAGTTTTGACAAAGACGTGTTTTGCACAGATTTAGTCATTTTCAAACCGCTTCTCACTTCACCTGCAAATGTTCCACTTCTCCCTCCACAGATTTGCAAAGTCACCACCCCAAGACGAGTGTGATTAGTTTAAAGAAATGCAAATCAACCCAGAGATTTTTGAGTTTGTTGTTATTAATACGGTACCAGACCTAGATGATTGAACTAAGAATGCGCTGTAATTCCCCTCCAGTGGTGGAAAGTAGAGAAGGACTACACTAAATAACAGATTCGATGTACTTTACTTTATACTTTCAACTACTTCTCAGAGGAAAAGTTTGTACTTTTTACTCCACTACACTTATTTGATAGATTTACCTACTTGTTACTTTTAAAATACAGATTTTACACAACAATCTCAAAGCCTTTATCCAGAAACATACTGTTAAAAGATTATCCCAGTGATTTTCATCCTTTTTTAGATGTACTGACTTTATTACATATTTCATAAAAAAAAAGATCAAATCATCCAATATGTCGCTAAAAGTCAAACATTAGAGAACAAGTCTCAACACTAAAAATAGATTTCTTTATTAGAGTTTCTTTTTTCTTCTTTTTTGTCAGACATGACTCCCTGCATCTGAAACTAAATATAAAGTAGTTGAAAGTAACACCAGCAGACAGAACAGATCCTTCACTCTTAATACTCTGATAATGATGCGTTTCAGTCAGATGGAGTTTGACTTGTATACTTACATGTAATATATTTGTTTTTATCCTTTAACTCTTTCATGTATGGTGTTATTCGAACCCATATCTGAAATTCTATTTTTCAGTAATTACTCCTAATCAGCTATTTTTGGCCTCGTTATAGCACTACAACAAGCACATTTCTACATGGAATGTCTAATTAATTAATACTTTTTTCTCCATTATCCGATGATAAGTTATTTTCAGGTAATTGATATTACCACTGATGTGTAACATCCACTACAGTTACCTTTGAGGATAAGTTTTCCTACATCAGTCATATGTTTTCTTTATGGAAAGAGGCTTTTGGACCCTATGCTAAAAATATATATTTATGATTAAAGTTGTGTTTAAGACTGTAATATATGTATCTCACTGAAAATAATTCAATTGGAGTAACATTCCCACTCAATTTTAGAGTAATTCACCATTCATCATTATTTACAGTTCCAGAAAGTACTAAGGAGCAAGGGTGTGAATATTTATTACATGTGTTCATTTAAGATAATTTAAAAAATCTGTGTTTGGATTAGTTGTATAGAAGGGTCATTCATCTTTCCATCAGTGTATGTGTTTTTAGACTTCACAAACAGGCCGTCAGATCCTATTGTTGTATTCAGTTCAGTCAAGCACAAACACTGAAAGGCGTGGGGGGGATATGTGTGTGTGTGTGTGTGTGTGTGTGTGTGTGTGTGTGTGTGTCTGCTTCTGTCCTGCAGATGGCTGCTGTGTGGAGTTTCGACTGGCCTCCTGCGGACAGGACAGCCAGCTGAAAATATGGATTGTTTCCCAGCATGAAGGAGCAGGTAGGCTGACCCCTCCGCCCGTCCACTCCACTGAAAGCTCCGTGTCTATAACTCCACCAGGGGCGAGAGAGAGACATAGACAGAGAGAGAGAGAGAGAGAGAGAGAGAGAGGGGGGCTGCGGACGGTTTTAACCTTGAAATCTCTCTGCAGAACAGAAGAATTTTATTAGTGTGTGGAATAAATCAGCTGCAGACCGACTCATTAATAATGGATCACTTTAAGACATTCTACTGAAATACAGCAGTGTGTGTGTTTGAGAGTGTCAGCGTGTGAAGTGGAATCAGGTGCATATATATCTGCCGTGACATTTATATTGTGTCCAACCGGCAGCAGAACAAGAATATTTTGTGCATGTTCATGTGTTTTGTAACCAGGCTACGGACTGTTTAATTATTAGTCTATGAACAAGCCATGTTGTTATTTGCTAAGATGTGTTGCCGTGGTAACAGCTGTTTCTGGGGAGGATGTGTCCCGTGCGGTGACCTGCTGCAGTCCATGGGGATTTTTTTTTTTTTTTTTTCCTCAGAGCAGCTTGTAGAAGGACAAAAACCAATGTCTGTCCTCATTTCATTTCTCAAGGATGGAGTTCGAAGGTGTGGTGTTCTGCTGTGAAGAGGTTTGCTGTACGCCGTGTGGAGTAGTCATGTGTTTTTTTTTGGCTGTGTATTATATTCACAAGAGAAGGCTTTTTCCAGAGCAGAATGGACGCACCGTGGATCATATTTTTTAATCATTTCAGTCCTGCTGCTCTTTTCTTTCACACTGCAGAAGGGGCTGGGCCTTAATCTCATATCCATGTGCAGATCATTTCATTTCCAGATAATGATACAAATCAAGATACAGCACATTTTCTGTCAAGTCCATGAATAAATCAGTTATATAAAATGAAAAAATGACGGGGAAATACTCTTTGTGCAAGATTTCAATTAAGCATTTAATAACATAAAATATTAAGATGTAAAAAGGAGGGTTTTCTGGTCCAGCTAAAGTCACCCTTCTGTCATTCTGTCTCAACTGGTCAGAGTCTGAATTACCCCGTTAACCCTCCATGTTAGGTAAAATCTGATTTATAACACAACAGAATGCATGATGCAGAACAGGGGTCAACAATGAAACAGAAATCTTCTATAATTATGTAATTTTTATCATTTAATATCAGGATCCTTGTATTTCAATATAGTAACTGTTCTGTTAATTCAATTAACTCATTATAATAACTATAGTGCACTACATTACATTACATTATTCTCTTCTTTATTTGTAACTTCCATGCAAACAATTCCATTTAGGGATTACTGCATTCTGTGTCATATCAATGAAGGCAAAACATCCAAATTCTAATCAAGCATTTCTGCAAGGGGTGTGATTTGTTAGACAATATATAGAGAATAAACAATACAGATATGTCATCACACTACTCTTCTGTATATCAACATATCCCACAGCCTGGAGCATCCTCTGCTGCTCTGTGATGCCTGAGGTTAAGTGTAGACATAAAATAACAAATCAGAAATATGAATAGAATAGAATAGAATAGAGCACATTACAGAATGCAAAACCAAATTTCATTGCACTGTACATCATTGTGTTCTATTCTATTCTTCTATTCTGTTCTGTTCTTTCCTATTCTGTTCTGTTCTGTTCTGTTGTTCTGTTCTATTCTATTCTATTCTGTCTATTCTATTTCTATTCTATTCTATTCTATTCTATTCTATTCTATGCTCTATTCTATTCTATTCTCTATTCTGTTCTGTTGTTCTGTTCTATTCTATTCTGTCTCTATTCTATTTCTATTCTATTCTATTCTCTATTCTATTCTATTCTCTATTCTGTTCTGTTGTTCTGTTCTATTCTATTCTGTTTCTATTCTATTTCTATTATATTCTATTCTCTATTCTTCTATTCTATTCTGTTCTGTTCTATTCTATTCTATTCTTCTGTTCTGTCCTATTCTATTCTATTCTATTCTCTATTCTGTTCTGTTCTGTTCTGTTTATAAATATGCATGTATGTAACAAATGATCCCCCACAGAGATCAAACCCGTGTTAAAGCTGAATGTAACTGTTGTCCGTCTGCTGCTTCAGAACATTGAGTCTTGGCACAGAAAGTTACTGTACAGTCCATTATCAGCCAGCAGTATGTCTGTGAATTAATATACGACTTATCTTAAGGTTTACTACCAACAGGAAAATCGTTTGTTTCCAAGCTGCTGTCAGCGTGCAAGCACAGCTGTGAGCCAGCGGGAGACGAAAACACTTATTGACAAAAAGTTCAGTCTCCTGCCCTTTAAAGTGTGTGTCTGCGTGAGCCAGTGATTCTTGCGGCGACTGCAGGTTGTGTTGTAAACTCTTAACCCGTTGTGTGTGTCTGTCATCGACCTCAGGCTGCGTCATGAAGCTGCTCCACACTCTGACCGGTCAGTCGGCCCCCGTCCTGTCCTGCGCCTTCTCCTCTGATGGAGAACTGGTCGTCTCAGGGTAAAACAACATAAATTCCCAGTTCCTTTACAACAGCAACTGAATATTGATTTGTGCGTATGTGTTAGAACAGGGATGTCAAACTCGTTTTAGGTCAATGTGATCTCAAGTGGACCGGTAAAATAATAACAGTGACAAAATGATTACGTTATGAAAATGTTTATCATCTACAAAGTATCCTTTAAAAATGTGAAGAACATGAACAAACTGAAATGTCTTACGAAAAATTAAGTGCAATTTTAACAACATTCCTCACTTTATTAAACATGACAAATTATCTATAATTTATTTAACCCTACATTAGTCACCTGGGGTGTTTCGACACCCCAACTTTTTTAAATTGCTCATAATTTCCAAATTAATA
>JAPQRQ010000015.1:23628073-23642246 GCA_037367365.1 Apogon talboti
GTTTAAATGCTGATTATTATTATTTTTCATGAGTGAGATTTGAAGAAACCAGACACTTACTTATGGCTTAACATGATTATTTATGGTCAGAATATAATAAATATTTCTGAAACCCTAAAATAGAACAATTATAATAATAAAAACAAACTCAGGAGCATTGAGTGTGACTGTCAGTCTAAATTATTAACCCTTAGATGTAATAAAAATATGTATTTCTGTTGGGAATGAAAAATCTGAATTCAATGTGTTCTGATACTTTTTGCTTAAACTGTAACATCCTGGAGAGATCTATTCATTAACTACTGATAATTGTATAATGGACAAAAGTATCAGGACACATTGAGTTCAGGTCCATATAGGGTAAATGCATCCACCTAACTATCAGTAGTTAATAGATTTGTCCAGAATGTTACAGTTTAATCTAATAGTCTCCTTTCAGGGGTAAAAATGTCTTCCTTTTTGAGTACAGTAATAATCATGAGGGGATACTGAAGTTCATTTTGAGCAGAGTAGTTTGTGGAGGGAAATATGCATCAATTAAAGGCTTTAGTCAAACCAACGGAGAAGACCGAGGTGGAACATGAGGTCAGCGCGGTAATAAGATACACCTTCCAGTCTTCCAGGTTATCCTTCACGTTCCTAATGACGACCGATGGGAACCGCGAGGCTGCTGCGAGGCGTCATTAACAGGGCCAGCACACAACAGGCCAGTTTATCTCCACTGCATGTGATAAATGATGGCTGCTCACTCGCATGGTGTCATGTGAAGGTTGATGAGCTACATGCTGCTACGGTCTAAAATAACACAACCCCAGCTTTAATTTTCTTAGCCTTTTTTTTTTTTAGTAAATCTTTTTATGCGAAGCCAGGAGTGTGTTTTCCTCCCAGTGCGTTCTTTTCTTTACAGCGTATGAGAAATGATTGGTTTGCATCTGATAAGCAGCATTGCATGAGATGTGGGTGTCATGTCAGAACACTTCCTCCCATCCTGTTGTGTGTTTTTTTGGCAGGAAGGAAGTTGCCGGGTCACTCTAGGCTGCTGCTCGCTGATTGGTCAGAGGAGGATGTGCAGAACTGGCTGAGCGAAGAGGGCCTGGAGGAGCTGGTCAGCATCTTTAAAACCAACAACATCGACGGGCCAGAGCTCAACCAGATGAGCAAGGAGACGGCGGCCGAGCTGGGAATCGGTGAGTGGAATATAAGAACCAGTCATGTATTATTAACGTGTGGACAGTACACACCCTCTCACAAGGAATTTACAGCCTCATCCTAAAAACATGACGAGCTTAAAATGAGCAGAATGTTGGAAAACAGGGGTGTCAAACTCATTTTAGTTCAGGGGTCAAATACAGTCTAATGTGATCACAAGTGGACTGGACCAGTAAAATAATAACAGTGGAAAAAGTAAAATTACATCTACAAAGCATCCTTTAAAAAAATGTGAATAACAGGAACAACCACAGACTACCTGAAATTTCTTAAGAAATATAAGTGCAATTTTAACAGTATTATATCTGTGCCTATCATTTACACATATGCATTGCATCTTAAGCGGGCCGAACCAGCAAAATAATAGCATAATAACCTATAAATAATAATCCTAATTTTTCTGTTTTAGTGTGTTTTGTGTGGGGGAAAAAAGGTAAAATTACATGATGAAAATGTAAATAACCTGAACAACCTGGAATTTCTTGAGAAAAATGAGAGCAATTTCAACAATATTATGTCTCAGCTTATTATTAACACAATTTACAGATCATAGTGGATCTACAAATGCGCAAAACATTAGGAACAGGCATTATATTGTTAAAATTGCACTTATTTTTCTTAAGACATTTCAGGTTGTTAATCTTTGTTCAGAATCATTTATTAATGGCCAAATATACTGTACATTAAGACAAAGACCAAATGCAGGTTGTTTCGGTGGATGGCCTGGTTTCGCACTGTCCCTAAACGCATCTGATTGGCCGCAGCTGCACTGAATGAGTCTCAATTAGTGCATTGGAGGCAGACCATCAGGGTCAATGGAGCAAGACCTTACAGTTTTGGATTTCCCACTGGACGATTTAATTTTCTGACTGTATTTCGGGACGAGCAACACCGCATGGACCGAAAGGTTGGTGTGAGTAAAATACAATAACCCGGAAAAATGGGAATCCCGTTGTGTACAATGACAGCTTCGTTAGGGTGTGAGAACAACATTAGCATCATTAGCATTAGCACCATCGGCTAAATGGTGGAGTGTAAATAAAACGACTGGGGCAAACTCTGTGGTGTAAGGCTTGCTACATACTCTGCGAGAACAGAGAAATTTGTTGGACTTCTCGAAGTGGCAAGAACAAAGTTCGTTCTGGCCAAGACATTTCGTACCTCAACTGCCAAACGGGCTCTTCCGCTTTCCCGGATTAACCACGCCCACTTCGAATGCCTTACCAATCGGGCAATGGTTCAAGTGCCGCACGTGAGAGTTTCCCCTATGGAATGTTCTTGCTAGAACGAACTTTGTTGTTGTCAATTCCATCTCGAGAAGACGAACACATTTCTGTGTTCTCGCGGAGTGTGTAGCAGGTTTAAGCTCTGCATTTAACCTGTGAAACCCTGGTCCACTTGTTTCCAGTCGGAATTATTTCAGTGTAACACAAAACAATGGCTGAGTCGATAGCGGAATCGTCATTCATACAAAACAAAGTTATGATCAGAAAACGGCAAAGGTAAGGCAAAATTTATACTCGTATCTACATAATGTGACCTTTATTTTGCTCTTTTTTTGTCTCGTTCAATGAGTTTTAGTGGCAGAGAAATAATACTTTATACTGTTGGATCTGCGTAGTGTTAACTTGCTTCAGAGTTTGTCACATTAGTCTGTTTTATTAAATTATTCATGACATACACTGGTCTCAGACTGTTAGCTTGGTTTAGATATTTGTTCATTTAAGCATTTGTCATTTGAGTAGGTCTGTTTTCTGACAATTGGTTTTGTTGAGCTGATGGTCTTCTGTTCACACGAATGTATACAATGTGTATGTTGCTGCAAGCGAAGCATAGCGTTACCATGGCAACATAGACAGACCTGTAGCTGCCAGGGGCAAACTGGGTTTAAGGGGCTACCTGGGATATATTCCAGGTAGAGAAAGCAGGCACTGTTGAGCTCTGTGGTGTGGTACCGTCATCAGTTGGTCAGGATACATACGCCGCCACATTTGGTTTTCAGAGGTCGTTTGACTGACCTGTTGGCGGTGTGTGGTGAAGCCGGGTAGAATTACCGCCGCGTTGGGCACACTGTGGTCCAGCCAGGTCTCACATAGACAGAGGGCAGACCAAGAGTTCATCTACTGTATTCTTTATCGATCTAAAAGTAGTCAGGAGTAGAGTTGGTGGCGCAGGCCGATATGGGCGTTTTATGAACTTGGAGAATAGGGCGGCATGGCGTTGGTTCCCGGCCAGGTTATGCCTCAGAGAGACAGATCCACTGGCTTCGTTTTACATAGTATCTCCACAGGAAAATGCTGGGTCAATTTGTGTGACTTGTCCCAGAGGGAAAGTCGTTCCCAGCAGCTGTATGTCACACATTTTAACTTTTTAACATTTAACACAGACAGTAAAAGAACAAACAGAAGCAGAGCTCGAACTGTGACAAACCTAACGCCGCCATCTTGCCTTTGCCAAGTTATTCACAATATATTTTGTAAATGTAAATATTTTCATAATATAATTTAACTTTTTTTTTTTTTTTTTTTTTTACATTAAACCAAGAAGAAAATTTGGAGTTGTCATTATTTATAGGTTGTTATACTATAATTTTACTTGAGCTCACATTGGACTGTATGTGAGCCCTGGAGTAAAACAAGTCCAACACCATTGGCGTTTACTATCTTCAGTGTTAATTTGAATTTCACAAATTCATCCCACGGGCCAGATTGGACCCTTTTGCAGGCCTCGCATTTGACAACCCTGATGTAAGGCGCTCTTATTGATGATCCGATTTATCCGCCCCCCTACCCAACTGTTCCCTAACGGCGGTCTGATTTAGTGACCCGGAGCTGCAGCATTTCTGTCTGCTTATACAATCACAAATCACACTGCGAGGACAGCGTCCCACAGGTTGACCTTATGTCAGGAACAATGATAATCCCTCTGAAAATAAGATTAGTGGATTCAGGGTCGTCCAAGGTCCCAGAGTATAAAGTCACTGTATAAACCAGGATGCATTTTTTCCTGCAGTGAACAGACAGTGTACATGAACTAAGGCTGTTCTAGGATCAGTATAAGTGTTAGGTTTCAGTATGTATCCTCTGTGTGTGGCTCTTTATTTACAGCAGCTTCAGAGCATAATTGACTTTTATATGAAACAGACTTGTATTGGAGAATTTAGAGAATTTCCTCTGCCTGATAAATTTAATTGGTTATATTTTAATACAAATGCTTGATTTAATCTGCTCTGATTTGCCCTGTCAGTGCACTAGTAATACAAACTCAACTCAACAATCCACTTCCAATTAAAAGCCCTCCAGTGTTTCTGTGGACAGAAATCAGTCATTTCTTAATGAACATGAACCCACTATCCTTGTTTCATAATCTGTTCATGTAGCTCTTGGTTACTAACAATCTGCAAATGTTGACAGACTTGTTAGTGAAAGCTGATACATGGTAATTGTAGATTTCAGTATAATATTACTTCATCATAATTTAAAGTGTTTTGTAGCATCATGGCAACCAGAAAAATCTATACAGTTACTTTTAAGTGAATGTTTGTGCTGAATTTTGACTTTCTGTCAAAGCATTCCTGAGATAACATGTTAATTCAATCTCAAGTGGGTCAGACCAAGAAAATATTGTCATAATAACCTATAAAACATTACAACTCCCACTTTTTATCTTTTTTAGTGTAAAAAAAGTAAAAATACATGAAAATGTTGACACTTTCAAACTATACTTTCACAAAAAATGTGAATAATGTGAACAGATATGAACAACCTGAAATGTCTCAACATAAGTTACTTCTTATAAGACTTATGTCTTAAGAGAAGTGCAGTTTTAACAATATTATGCCTGTTATTAAATGTTTAGTGCCTTTGTAGATCCAGTGTGATCTGTAATTATAACGCACATGTGTAAATGATAAGCTGAGCCATAATGTCTTTTCACTATTATTTTACTGGTCTGGCCCTTTTGAGATCATATTGGGCTGTATGTGGCCCCTGAATAAAATAAGTTTGACACCCCTGGTATAGAAACTTATGCTGCAAAGGGGGAAAATGCGCAGTGAGTGGTTACTGGAATGAAAACAAGTATAAGTGTCAGATTAAGCAACTGTCATTGGCTCAAACGATCAGGAATTCAAGCCAAGTGAGCTCACATGTCTAAAAGTGCTCATTATTTCCTGCAAAATGAGGTGTCATTCATCTTTCTACCATAAATAGTTGTGAAAGGGCAAACAAAAATGTAGTAAGGCTGTCCATCCGTTACCGCTTGGCCAGTCCCAAGAACTGTTTAGATGAGTAATCTAAAACAGCAAAGGGTGTGAGATAGAATCATTATGTTGTTGAATGTATTAAATGTACTTGTGCACTCTTACATGGTTTGTCCATTATATTAATTATCTGACCTTAACCTCAGTCATTAACATTGATTCTGCTTTTACTAGTGGTATTTATTTGAGGAAACGTGCTAAAACCTCTGTTTATGACCAAATAGACCCACTGTTTGCACAAGCCTTATTTATTCAGACTCCTACACCCTGGTCCTGCTTTCTAATTTCTCTCATTGTGAAGCAGGGTGCATGTGTATAATCCCGATTTTCATTTCCCACTTTCATCGTCACCCACTGACGGACACAGACGCTACCTCAATTACACGTTATATCGTACGTATCTGTCGGCTCGACGAGACGAAGCCCTGTGCAGATTACCCAAGTCCAACAAAATCAGTCAACAACACACCTCCTTTTTACATTTCTGCTCGGCTTCTGTCTCCCCTTCCTCAAAAACCCTGCTTTACCAGTCCACACCACGCTCAGGTGAACACCTTCCTCCCCGTGCATTAAAAGTTAATTATTTTGTACTGTCAAAATAACACTATTAGAAGATTGGTTGCTGCTGGATTGTGTATCACCGGTGAATCATTGGCTCTGTGGAAGGCTTTCTAGGTAGCATTTTAATGTGGCAGTTTGGGGAAAAAAAACACACTACTGTCTTATTTCCACATAATTTTCAAAGATAATCACATATAGGATGAAACGGGCGCTGTGTAAAAGCTGTCTTTGTTTTGATTATGGGTCGGCAAAATCACGCAACGAGCTGCGTCTTAATTACTGTTTTAACAAAATGTGACTGTTGTTGTGTTTGCTGGAATTGGACGAACTGCTCAGGAATGCGGAGCGTTGCCCTATGGAGCGAGCATCTTTTTCCATGTGTTTAGTATGGAGGATGGCTCTCATCATTACCTCCACATAAGGACGGTGAAAACGGCAGATTGCCACATTTCCTGCCCCTCTGTGCTGTGCAAACCACCAACTATCATTTAGCATGCACCGTGTTTGTGTAAATGTGTACCCATGCATATACATACACACTTATACACTCACACACCCGCAGCGTGCGCACACACACACACGGCAAATTAGATTCTAGCGGACTTTACATGATGAAATATTCATGAGTCTTTGAGTAAGAGGAAGAAAAAAAAAAAAAAAAAAAGTTCCTCTTGGATATAACTCAGAATATCTCTACGGAGACAGCCTCATTCTGCAGTTTTATTGTAGTGTCTCATCAAATTATCAATCTAAATGTAAAGTGGACAGTGTTAGTACTAATGACTTCTGTCACAGTAAAAAAAATGTGGGAACTTATGGAAATCATGACCGAAGCGTTGACCTATACAGAGCAGTTTATTGGACGGCTCGGAGGACTTAATGGGTTCTAGGTGCTTTTGTAGATGCGTTTTGATTGAGCGCAGTCACTTTTCCAGGAGGTTTCACTGAATAGTAATTGTGACAGCAGGCCTCCGCTTCTGTCTTACTCAGAATTTGAAGGCGGGATTTTAAAGGCAGAGTTCAAGCTGTTCTCGAGACTTTACATTTATTATATGTAATTTGCTGTTCACTTTTTATCAGCCTTGACAACACGCGGAGCTCAGTTCAGACCCCGGCGTTAAAAATGTATAGAGTCTTGAAGGTTTAGTAGGATCAGGCCGCACAAAAGGAATATAATGTAGGTAATTATGTTTATATCCGCCGTTCACTGCCATGGTTTTTACAGTAGCGAACAGATTTCGTGTTTTACAGCGGTTGGTATTTGTTATTCTTCAGTATGGATTAAAGTTATTATTCACTTTACCAGAACAGTCAAAATAAACATCAGCTTTAACAAAGGACCTCCGCATCTTTGTGAAAAATGTGGATGAGTTGCAGTGCGCATGTTCACCACTAGATGCCACCAAATGTCACACACTGAACCGTACACTGTGGAGTCAGTCAGGGCTGGACAAATGATCAAATTAACTCAATTAATTGAGGTTTTGCTCTGTGGAAAAATGTAAAAAAAAAAAAGCTTAAATCCAGGGTTCTGGAAAAGTCTTAAAAGTCTTGAATTTCCAAATCTGCATTTAATACCTTAAAAAAGTCTTTAAAAGGTATTAAATTTGATATGGTAGGTCTTAAGTTGTATTGTGTTTAAATGTGTCTGTTAAATGTCCGAGCTGCAAAGAAAGTAATGTTATTATATTCAGTTCCACCCGTTCCACCCTGACAATTTATTGAATTGTGAATGAATTTTGAGAATCTGGAGCGATGAAAATAATGAACCAGACAAAAACGATATAAAAGTTGTCTGATGGTTGATGACAGTGTGTTGCTGTTAACGTTACACATTAGAACTCATTGACGTCGTCTTTCTGTGATCGACATTCCTCCATATCCACCAAGTGCATTTATTTATTCATTACTGTTTTGATGATGCAAAGAGTCGGTAAAAATGTCAACATTACAACAATTCATGACACCATTTTGTAAATTTTTTATTTCCCGATGAGATTAACTTTTATCTTTTGGTTCAAATAGTTCCGAATCTCCTCAGACCACGTTTCCCCTGTAGCTTATGACTGAAGTCTTAATTCATAAATGCTGCTTTCCATTACTCTAAAACAATCGATCCCGTTAATTCCTTTGTCTTCGACGCCACCGGTCAGAGACTTTCAATCGTGCGAGTCATTAATTGTAACCTGGAGCCCGACGTTTCCTAAATAATCTATGCACATGTACAACGACAGGCAGAGCAATTCTGGGAGAAAATTATTGAACCGATTGTTAATGCAGCTGTGCGCAAAGTGATTTTCCTCTTTTGAGTCGCAGGTTATTATTGAGTGGAATAATGACAGATGTTAACGCTGAACTGCGGCCCACGGCGCCTCCTCAGGGACACGACTCGCCTGCTGTCAGTAAACGTGTCCGACTTGCCGCGTCTCAGTGCAGATTGATTGAGGAGAGACATTTCATTTTCCATTTTCCTTTTTTTTCTTCGGAGAGAGGACTAAGTTATTCCGCCTCATGTCTGTCACCTCCTTTATTCGGCCTCACACGGAGATACTGATACTTCCTGCTAGAACACAAATCGCCGGACGCCACATTACGGATAGTTTATGTGGAACCCTGAGCCACGACGGCGGTGTCGGATCAAAGCTTGTCCGTCACATTTTAAAGAAAGTGGCCCCACATGTGATTTGCAGCCATACCGTCCGCACTGAGCAGAATACTGATGAGTGTTGTGGGTTTTCCCAGAATCCTTCGGGCTCCGCGGTCGTCTCCTGAGGAAAATCGAGGCCCTGAAGGCAGAGCAGAGTGGTTCAGGAGCCCCAGATGAGTTTCTGTGCCCGATCACCAGAGAGCTGATGAGGGATCCAGTCATCGCCGCAGGTCAGTCAACTACAGCCCAACCATGTCCAGTGTTTCTGTGTTGATTCATGAATATACCGAATGTAAAACCGCCTCCGACTCTAGAAACAGAGCAGTGTATCGCGGTGTTCGCTTTCTCCACAGACGGGTACTCCTATGAGCGAGAATCCATCGAGAGCTGGATCGGAGGCAAGAACAAAACCAGTCCCATGACCAACCTGCCCCTCCAGACGACGCTCCTCACCCCCAACAGGTCCCTGAAGACGGCCATAGCACGATGGAAGTCCAGTCAGTAGAGGCGCTAGTGTATTCTGCAACGAACCCAAGACAGAGCAGGTACAAGTCACTGTAATAGTTGATCCTGCCATAGTCCTGCCATATTCTAGAAAAATGTATTTGTACAGTTTCTGAATTACGCATCATTTCAGTTAAACAGTTATTAAACAATTCAAGAAGGTTGCAGTTTGTTGTAAACCTGTAAGTATTAGAAAATGTATAAATATAAAGACTACGCACCTGAAAGTCGAGTAAGTTGCGTCATTTTCAGTCTGGAGCTGATGAAGCCGTCTCCGTCACTTAAACATGACCAGATTTGTAGTGTTTTTTCACCACTTCATACTTTTTTTTAACCTCCCGCAAAAAGAATGAGGTGAAATATGTTGAGGTAGTATCTCACATGACGCAAGACATGCAGTTCACCGAGGCAGTTCCACACAAAATTAGATGTTTCTTTACAATATTTACCATAAACTGTGACTTCCTGTAAAATAATATTTTAAATGGAAAAACTCATATGTGTAATTGGCACAATTCAGGATCTAAAAATAATTTCTAGCTAAAGCAGAGCCTTTTTTTTAGTGTCCGTCACTGCTGCCAGCAGTGAAGTGCTCAGAAATGTCTTCTACTTTGTGAGTCTGTATCTAAGGTTCCATTTGGGAAGTAGCTGCGCACTGCACTTTAACAGAGCTAAAAGAAATTAAGCAGACGTGCATTTACAGAACTACTCGGACACATCCTCAGAGTAAAAGGATGAACCGGCTCCAGCACAGAAATGTTAAATTGATTTCATCCCAGGCAGGTTCCACACAAGGTCACAGATGTGGTTGGTTGGACAGTGGCCTCATTGTGTTTCTCTAATGTTAATTGTTGCTGTCGATTACCGTCTTGGTTTGCCAACGCTGTGACTCCTGCAGAATGAGCCGTTATATGCTCATTTTCCAGCCGCCACAAACATTTCAGTGTGTTTTTTTTTCTGAAATGTAAAATGACAAAGCCTCTGTGTACCGATGCTGTGCTGGCGACTTAAACATACAGAGCATTGAATCTTGATACGTTGAACAGATTGTTGGCTCTTTTGCAACAACTAAACAGCTGTGTGTTTACACTCCTAATCAGGATCATGATGATTAAATGTCTTCTCAGTTTAGGTTTTAAAATAAGAGTCAACAGACCTGTGTTTTTTTCCCTCAGTGGGTCTTTATTTCTCTCTCCCATGGTGGCTATGGCAGTAATGTTCTATTACAGTATGTGATCACAGCTAATAAAGCTCACAGTACTGAAACATGGCAACAATTGCATTGAACGTACATATTAAAATAGAGCTGATGGCACTGTGCCCCCGAACCATTTGTTTTTATAGATTTTTTACTAATATAAACTGCAATTGTAGCATGCACTTAAACTCAATATTATTGAGAATCATAAAATGTCTTAGTAGCTGTGCAAAAATAACTATATAAAATATATTGCTTTTACAATTAACCAAGCCATTGGCGCTGTAAATAAATTAAACTAGACAGCAACAACAAGCAGATACAGAAAGGATTTCAGTTCAATGTTAATGATGATTTATATAATGTACAAACATATTTAACAAATGTACTTTTAGAACATTAATATTTGAACAACATTGTGCATAAAACTCAAAATACACAATTCTGAACTTGTCAATACACTTAACATAGAGCTTCACCGAAAAGAAGGAAAAGTACATATTTATAGAATATACACAACAGGAGGATCTAGAACATCTTAGAAATACACAGGAATGCCCATCCTTTACACTTTCTTCTACTTTCCTTCTGTCTTCTCTCTCAGCACCATGGACGTAATGAACACAGTTTAAAACCTCTCCTCATTTACTCCTTAAAAGTATTCAGTAATAACCTTATACTGTGACTGTATGTTGTCTATGCACTTGAGCAGCCCAACTGTGTATAAAGTGCTTGCTGTCATGATTTTGTTAAGAACTGTACAGAACATGCCCAAATACATCCTTCAGTGCAATGTCTCCAGCTTGGCTGAATGACGGGGGACATGTTGTCATGTAACAGAAGCTGACAGCCAAAAGCGGCAGGTTGGGACGAGAGAAATCTGGAGCATTTACTGCTTGCCGTCTGTATTCACCCAGGAAAACAAACAGCTTGCACACTGCACTTCTCACAAGGTCTAAAAGTAACGCTGTAGACTTTGTAGGATAGACAAAAATGAAAACAACTTCTTGCTTTAGATTTTTGTAAATGTGTGCATGTCGTGGACTGTATGTGAGATCGAACAAGTATCTACACGTTTGACTCTATAAATGATCGCTTTGGTTTCATCGAAGCTACGTGAATGGCAGGATTATCTCGGCCGAGGCCCGGCTGCTTGGGTTTACTGTCCATGTAAGTGTGCGGCAGAGCCATCGTTGGCTTGGACTCTTTGTAACAGTTGGCGGCCTGGCAGAACTTCTCAGTGAATTCACTGACGTGAATGCCGTTTTGTAGGCTGCTCATTGCCATAGCACCATGAGGCGGCGGAGGTTTGTGCTGCTCCTGGTAAGTGCTCACTGTTTTGGCGTACGGCAGCTCACAGTCGATGGGCTGCAGGCCCAGAGCTGACATGTTGTGACACACCATGCTGTCAGATGTGTGGTTGAGCCAGCTGTGGCCGGCGGGCTGCAGGCTCTGGTGACTCTGCATGCCGTGGTGCTGCTGCTGTGTTTGCTGCTGAAATCGCGCCGTCTTGTCGGTGATGCCCATGAAAGGTCTGGGTTTGTACTCTGTCGTAGAACTCGCCTGTTGGCTGTGCTTCGTCTTGTCTGAGATCTTGTTGCGGACGTCGGGTCCCAGCTTGCCGCTGTCTGATAGGCTGCTGCTGGACGCCAGGCTGCTGGTAGAACTGGACACACGCATGCTGATGCCTCCGGCTGCTCCCTGGGATCCCACTGTTCCACACATCACTTCCTTTCCTGGGTCAGTGTGGTTCCCCTGAGGTCCAGGACCAGAGCAGGCCAGTCCATCCAGAGAGGATGCAGAGTGTGCCGACAGCCGGTCTTGAACCAGAGCCTTTGTGCTGCTGCAGGAGGCGTACGATGCCTGTGAGGGGAGGAAGTTGTCGTTATCGACGCTGTAACCCATCGAGGTGGAGGCAACTGCCAGCGCCACGCGGTTCTCGTACACTGGCTCATCAGCCGGCGTCGGCAGAGGGCTGATGTCGATGCCGGGACCAGGTTTCAACATGCTGGACATGTGTCTACTGGGTAACGGACTGGAGGGGGCGTACTGAGACCTTGGGCCGGTCGAGCGTCCCCCCACCGCCCCCCCAGCTGCCTGCATGGAGCTCATGTGCTGGTTGGTCTTAACTATCTGGGCCTGCTTGGTGGGCTGCAGGACCAGACCCTGCTGGGCCAGCGCCTCGCGGTGTTCCCGAGGGTAGCGGTGAGGAGGAAGCCTGCTGGGGCCTGGGGGGGAGCAGGGGCCCACACTGTGACTGTTACTGACAGGCTCAGGGGGTAGGACTCTGTTGAAGGGGTAACTGTTCTGAGACCAGCAGGCCTCGGCCGTCCTGCTGCGCTGTGAGACCTCCTCTTTGTCATCCTCCTCCTCCTCCTCCTCTTCCTCCTGCTCTTCCAGAATGTCTCTTTGGCCCTCCATGCTCCTGGACAGGCTGTGCTCTGAAGGCTCCTCCTGGCCCTCGTCCTGCTCCTTGTCTGATTCGTGGCCCCCCACCGCCTGGTTGGACGCAGCTGCGGCGGCGAGTCCTCCTTTGGTCTGAGTGCGCTGCATCTGTTTACACTCCTCCTCGACACGAGCCAGCAGACGGCGGATCTCGCGGTTATTGGGGCAGAGCTTGGCAGCTTCGTGCAGGTCGGCCAGAGCCGCTGTGAACTGTCTGTGAACAGGACGGAGAAACAGGATGAGCAGATCCAGAACACATAACTCACTGGCAGCAACCAGTGACATGGTCCTGAGGAGTTTACCTGCTGCTCCTCTTAGCTCTGGCCCGGGCGTAGTAGGCCTCGTAGGATTTGGGTTTCAGCTCCAGTGCCTTTGTTGCAAACTCTTCAGCCATTCCAAAATCCTACAAAAGAATCACCATCATTTGATTACATCTGACAAACTGATCCTGCTGTTACTATTGAAAACATGTTTTAATTCGTGAGACCTTCACCGTGTAAAACCCTCCAGCTCTACGCCAACACTTTTTTAATTATGAACTTTGAAGTTTTGGCCTGCAGTTAAATTTCATCATTATTATTTGTTCTCTAAGCCTCACAAATTGCTATTTTTTATTTTTTTTTACTGTATTCGCTTGAAATTTTCCGTGAACATCCAAGAAACCTTAAGGATCCCTAAGAATTAATCTCTCTGCGAGTCTTGACTTTCTTGCAGCCATATTATACAAAGATGCATAACATTGACTTATTTCTGCTTGAAAAATGTCTGCCTTAGATCTTGTTAAATACAGCTATGGAGCCAAAAAAGCCACATTTTCCCATTAAGGATTATTTTAATTTACATGTATTTTATTTAATTAGTTTTTCAGTAACACCTATCTACATGAATACATGTGGCAAATCATCCTGAGGGGTTTTTGGATGCTCAGTACAAATTTGTACTCAACCCAGTGAAAAATTGCTGCCAAAACAATTGTTGAGGATAGAGTACACATACTAATGATGAACTTTAGCTCTGAGCGGCACATTTAAAAATTCATGACTAAAAAGTAAGAAAACAATAAATTGAAAGTAGAATTTTTCAAATGGTGTTTTAGTGTCACATCTTGGTATATTTTTCAATAGAATCCATTCGACAGAAGCCGAGGACTTTCATGTAATATTTCATTACCTTTACCTTTGATCACAGGACACATTCATCATAGCATTGTTTATACTGTGTATTGATGATGAAGAGTCTGACCACTGTGTAAAGCAGGGGTGGGCAATTCCGGTCCTCGAGGGCCGGTGTCCTGCATGTTTTAGATGTTTCCCTCTTCCAGCACACCTGGACGCCATTACATCGTTAT
>JAPQRQ010000015.1:23650796-23691927 GCA_037367365.1 Apogon talboti
TCATTTCGGATACAGAAGATGAGGACTTTGATGGATTTGTGAATGAGGATTGATCAAAAAACAACGTGAAAACATTATTAAATACTTCAATAAAGTACAACTGAACTCAGTTTTGCTTCCGCTGCCTTTTTTAAAACACATGCTAGCATGCATGTTTTAAGCTAGCGTACCGGTATGTTTTACCATGTCCCTATAATCCGGTGCGCCTTATGTATGTGTTAAATACAGAAATAGCACCCGTAACTGAGACTGCGCCTTTTAATACGGTGCACCTTATGGTCGCGAAACTACGGTATTCTTGACAGCTAAAACTAGTTGAGAAAATCAGGCTGTGTTGTGTTAATTGAGTTTAAAACAGACAATTATCTTCTGCTTATTAAGCTCATTATATTCGTGCCTTGAGCTCATTGGGGCTTGTGCTGAGAGATGAGGGCGCAACGTCATTTTATGCCTCAGCAGGCAAACATTAAACAACGAAATCAAACAGTTCTGTTAAACACCCATCTTGTTGTTTATATTTTGAATATGTTTCATACCAAGATTAACTGGAATTAGTTGTTACTAATTCATTTTAAACCAGAAAATGATCACACCCCGCAAACACTGATTCTTTAAAAGCGTTCAGTGCTTACAGTCAGTCTGTGGATGCTGATGTACAGCAGCAGAAGGGTCTTAACTGAGAACGGTTTGCTCAAACACAGCTAGATCCACAGCAGGATTCAGAATAACTCCCCCTCTCAGATTTGTCTCGGAGAGATTGGAGGTGCCGCTGAGCCTCCTTATCTGACTGACATCATCCATCTGGATGAAGAGTCATCTGAGCCAAGCAGCCCCACCCTCCATCTGCTCAAAATGTGGATATCTTCACACAGCACCAAACAGAAACAATGACTCCTGGCAGATCTGAACTCCAATCTAAAGTGCTACGGATTCACGTCTTTATTATCTCCATTTTCAACATTCCTTCTCCTCAGACACGGTGCAAACATTTACTGGTCTTTTACCGTTTTCATCTAGTTTGCTTATTCAGTGATCAATAAACTTATATCAAATGTCCATCTTATCTAATGTTTAGTAAGTTATTCAACATCCTTGTCACAACAGTGCTCTGCCTTCGTCTGCAGCCCACCTACAAGGCCGCCCTGACAGAGGAGACGCTAAATCACTGTCAGGTAAACAAACGTGCAGAGTAAACTCGCCAAATAATGTCTTCATTCACCAACAGGCCTGTGACGCAAAAAACCAACAACAAAAGAACGGCTGTAACCTGGGATTTTAACCGGCTTCAGAACCAGAAGAAAATAAACAGCCTCTAAGCTTTTTTCCATCCCTGACGAATGCTTTAAATTACACCTTCTACCACTTCTATTTTCTATTTCTGTTACACATTGAAGCCAATTCACTGGTTTCTATTTAAGTTAATCCACTAACATTTTTTCGTACAGTCATACAATTTAATAATCAACAAAATGTCAATTATAAAAAGTTGCTGGCAATTTATATGCAAACGCCACTCGCGGAGGCATTGATTGCGATGTGTAAAATGGCAAGTTTGCTTTGCCTGAGGACACAGCAGATGCAAAATTTCAGTGCACAGGAAGTACGTTTGTACAGAGCATGCTGGCACAGTCTGCTTTGCTTCCACCTCTGAGGAAGTTTCTCTCCAAGTGCTTAAATTGCTCTGCTCCTCAGTGAAAAAACTAAAATTAGCGAGCAAAATGTAAGACTGTAAGTAGATTTCTGTATGTAAATATATGACAATGTATGTTCATCAAGGAGCATGAAGACAGGATAAAATACAACAGTTCTCACAATGCAAACATATTTTGTTTGCACCTTACTGAGAATGAGCTGCTAAATAAACCATAGCGAGTGCTACTGTCTCATATAAACCCATCAGGAAAAGGTCACACCCTGCTGCTGCCGGTGCACACGTTGCGGAGTTAAACTGCCTTTTCTTTGCTTAACAGGAAAGTGTTTTGCATCCCAAGACGAGGAGCGCCAAGATGATGCTTGCACAGATGGGCTTCTGTTTGAACACAGGAGACAGTGGGCCTATTTGCATAGAGATGTAATATTCCGCTGCAGTATAAATGTGAAATATATTTCCACAAAGACAGGCTCTTATCACCGAATTGTTTCAGAAACAACGATGAAACGCCACTTTTAAAGGGAAATGACTCAGTTTTAGTGTTTTCCGTATCAGAGTGCATGCTGCTACCTGGTTGGTTTATTAAATCTGTTTCAGCGAACGGCAGAAAAGGCATCTGGGGTGAAACTGAACTTGATATATCTATCAGCGGTAATCACTTGTACTGTTTGCATCTAGCTAACATGAGCAAGTCAGTTTTTCTGCGTAGGAGTGAATTTACCCGACCACGTCTTGAGATGGAACTAAATATTTATTCTCAGTTGATGAGGCGAGTGTGACGATGCAGACAATGTGTGGTCCCCGCTGTTCTCCCCAAACTTACACCTTTAATACAAGTTGGTCCTGATCGTGCGAGGAGAGTCAGTCGGTATTAGGCTTATTTTCACCCTTGTCAACAAACCCTTCCTTCAACAACAAGGCTGCAACAGTCGGTCTCTCTCCACATTGAGTTTCTGTCCAGGAATATATGGGCTACGTTAACCTCCTGAAACAGAACTGAGGAGCTGAAGCAATTGGCACCCTGGAAATGTACTGTGTGTCGGCCCAGGAGGAGGGCGTCTGAGGACCCGGCACACAAGTCGACTTGAAAGGATTAACATGGGCTTTAAATGCGTCTGTTCACACCCTGCATTACAATGGGTCTCCACGTCTGTCCCGAGTGATGCCTGGGGGTCACATCTCACTTCTCTGTGCTAGAAGCAAACAAACAAGCTCATCTACAGCGTAAGACATAGTGTACGGTTTCATTTCTAGATCAATAGGCTGATTTTGGGATGTTTCTTAAAATTTAACCAAGTGTGTATCTCAAATGCACCGTTTTAAGGGTGGAATCATTCCTTTTTGACACTGGGAATGAGTGATATACCATAAATTAGATTAAATTAGATTAGATTCAACTTTATTGTCATTGCACATGTCACAAGTACAGAGCAACGAAAGATTCGTTTGCACAGTTCTTCCAAGCTCTTCCAAAGACTGGTGCGAGCCGTTGCCATGGTAGTGCCGCCAAATGTCCATATGACAAGTTATTGGTGTGTTGATTGAATCTTTTAGCGCTTAAAACATGGTCATGAATTTCTTCTGGATTGTCTGACTTGTAGATATTGAATTTCCTCATGGTGAAAAAGTGTCTGAGTGTTGTTCCGTGCAGTGGTTCGTGAAAAGCAACTGTAATAAACAGCCCTTCCAACTCCTGCCCAATCAGCTGAACTGACCACAGGTGGACTCCAGTCAGGTTGTGGAAGCGTCTGAAGCTTGATGAGTGGAAACAGGATCCACCTGAGCTCAGTTCTGAGTGTCATGGAAACGCTGTGAATACTTATGTGTATGTTATGTTTTTGCTTTTGATTTTTAATCAATTTGCATAAGTTTCAAACTTTTTTTCATCTTGTCATTATGAGGCATTGTGTGTAGATGTTTGAAGTAGAAAATGAATTTACTCTATTTTGGAATAAGGCTGTAACACAAGAAAATGAAAAAATAAATAAATGTGTAGCGCTGTGAATAATCTCACTGTATCTTTCAGATGTCATTGTCACTTATAGGTAAGACATCAGACCGGAATGATCCTTGTCCCATTCATGTCCACGGTGCTAAAACAATGTGAATATACAGTACAGTGCAAAAGACTAGAGCTACCTTTATTTATGTTGTTTTGGCAGGGTTGAAATGAGTATATATATTTATTTCTCCTTCTCTTTTTTCAGATGCAACAGGAAAATACTGTAAACACGTGCACAGCCTTAAAAGACACACAAAACAAATGAACTAAATGGGTTCTAAAGGTTAAAGTCACTGTTAAGTGGCGACCCCTGACCCCATGACAAGAAGCAGCAGAAATAATAAGCAACATCTGATGAAAAATCGGAAACTGAAAGTAACAAATCTCATATTGTCTGAACAGAAGGGTTAAAGACATATTAAATATAAAGGGAGGCCACACTAAATACTACCACTTTGCTTTACAGAGGCTGTTTTTTTTGCTGAAGCTTTTGTTTTTACTGCTCTACATACTTCCCATGTATTCAGATTCTTAATAGAGACTGAGAAATGCGTGTGTCATCATTAGAACTTTACTAAACCAACAAACCTAATGCTGGCCTTAGATGTTTGCACAGTACTGTATGTGTTTCCAACCTAATGTGTACATTACAGTGTGAAAACGTTGGAGGATAATAGATCCTTGGTGGAGGTATGACTGTCATTATAGTGGCTCATGTTTGATGTCTGAAACTTTCTTTGTTTCAGGTAAGTGGTGCCATAACTTTGCAATGATATCCACAAATTACCACTTCATGTTATCTGATTTAGCCGCCGTATGAAGAGAGCCTCAGATCCTCAGTGTTTTTGAGATTATGGCAGGTATTTTGTGTATAAACGTATCAGATCCAGCAGCATAACCTAGAGCCTCCAATGTTTCCAGCTAAGAAAAATCATCTTTTGATTACAGTCGGAACAAAGACTCCATTCGTATCGGTGGACACCGAAACAGCGGGAGTTTTAGAAAGGAACATTTCAGAGTGACGACTGTAATGAGCTCTGAAGACCTGCTGTCATTTAGCCAATCAAAAGCACCAGTAGCTCCACCGTGGGCAGTCTCTCTTCTAATGGGCTGACCTACATTTCTACAGCACCAAACTTTTAGTGTTAAATCCCACCAGCTCAGGCTGACAAAGAAACTATTATTAAAATGATCCCCTTTTTCATCTATTCTAGTATACTTTTGTAGAAAAATAGCATCAAACACTGCTGTCGAATAAGAAAAGGTGGCGTTCATAACTATCGATTATTGAAGTCTCGAAGCGGAAGATAAAACATGTCAATGGTGAAATTACATGAAATTCTGAAGCTCTGACTTCATATTTTTAGCACTTAAATTGGTAATCATTCATAGTTTTAGTTTTTTGTGCAGATCGATGGTGATTTTGTTTATCTTTACAGTCCACTGTGTAGATCCTACATAACCTGTTTGTGTTTTTATGTCAGTTACTTTACTCATCAATCACAAATACCTTCCAGGAAAAAACAAAAAACAATACATATAACCAGTAACATGTCTAAACTAAATCTAAATGAAGGCACATCTAAATGTGACTATACTTAACACGGTGAACTCCAAATTTTCCAAAATGATGTCAGTAACTAAACAAAGGCGCACCGTGGGGATACGCTGCATGTTGGAAAATCATTTAGAAGAAACGCTGTGTTGACCAAACTCTGAGCACAAGGCCTCGCGACCGCAGTAAGTAATGCTTTTAGCAGAACGTACGGCATGAGGGAATGTGAAGTAGACATAAAAATGCATGCGCACTCGACAGCCTCAGAAACACACAGAGCTTTTTCGGTGCGGAAGAGAGAGCTTCCCCTGCAGCTTACAATTACAGCAGTGGGGTCCAGAATGATAAAACAGCAGGTGATAATAAATAAGAGAGCAAAGTAATGCAAAAAGATTGATGAAAACATACCTGTCTCTCCCCACAGAGTGTCATGGCTATCAATTTGCACAGCATGCTCATTATTCAACGCCAGCAAGCCCCTCACAACCTGCCAAAAAAGAAACTTAGATTAATGACATACTGTTTCAGCATAAGATATCATATAAACCTACGAGAGCTCGTACTGCATGCTGATTTGACCACAGAATCACACAGAATTAGACAGTGAAATAATCTTTATAGGATCGAAAATCTGCCTGAGTGAATTCTTATTAATTAATCACAGTAGACTGGAGAACGGCTGCTTGCTGGACTATGCAAATCAAGGCCAATCTGATTAATAAAAGCCTGTTAGGGTCTTCCTCTACATATGCGGCGACGGCTTTACTTTGCCCGTTCCTCTTATTCTGAGCCAGACCTTGAGATACCGGCCCAACTAATGAGGAAGCTAAAATAAACCTGGAGCCAGCATTTCAGCCTAACAGTCGAAGGCGCTGCGCGGTGATCGATCCATGAGTCCAGCAAGGCCGAGTAACAGCTCCAACTCCAAATCATCATCGGTGCAAACAAGACGTGTTCTGATTTTGTCTCTAGTTGCTCTGCTCTTTGTGGGGAGCTGCCCACTTTGGTCTACATGTGATTTTACAGAACATTTGCAACGTGTGTGGTTGAAAAAAAAAAAAAACAGCTTTTAAATGGCTTTGTATTGCTTTGAATATTGGATCTGATGTCGAATCTAATGTTTAGATTCTAGTTTGACAGATGTGTCATAGTTGTAAGGAGCTGGTGGTTGCCATGGTGAAGCAAACGTTTGAGTGATAGACATTTATAGGTAAGATGCAGCAGCACAAATATGAGTGTGTTAAATATACTTTTACAGACCCTGACAATAAAAGCAGACTGAAACCCTAGAGTATGTGTGACACGCCGGGAGTAAAACATAAAACCGAGGTGTCACTTAGAACTGAAACACACACTGCATGTTCTTCACAGTGTTTTGTTTTTGTACATCTTACATATTTTGTGTGCAAACTCTATTGTGCAGTTGTGATGTTTATTATTGTGTGCATATTTTTGTTTAAAAAGCTCACAATGACACTGAACATGTGTTTATGAGTCTATTCTTCTGGATTCTATAGAAGTGGGTCAGGACTTGATGACTGTGGGGAAAAGTGGGTCCTGACGGTGACCCAGTTGACAACCACTGATCCACTGATATGACAGACAGACAACAGTATACACTATATCTGTGTTCCTACAGAGGAAGTCTGATTCAACAAATGTGGAAACTACTGAGGATATCACCCCCTCTATCAAGTTATTGCTCATACATTTATGCTGACACCTATAATTAGAAGACAAATGTTGTAGTAACATTTTAGCATTCAGGCATAAAATTTTGGCGTTTTAATGCCACTACTTTTACTACTATCTCCTCTAACTCTTATTTTATTCATTGCCTTTTTTCATACCCCGCTTTGATTTTATTATATCCCATCATTGTGTTTTATTGTATTTCTTCTGGAAAGCCCTTTATGCTCTCTGCTTACCAAGTGTTATGTAAATAAAATGTATGATTATTATTATTCATTTCTAACCCGTATCACTTTCCACCCATCCATTCTCCAAACTGCTTAGCCAATGACCCTGAGTCCTTTTTTTTTTTTATTATGAATTATATCAACCATTGGTGCCTGGAACAGTAAACCTCCAGAACCACCAGTAAAACAAATCATCTAGACCAGGGGTGTCAAACATACAGCCCGTGGGTCAAAACCGGCCCGCCAAAGGGTCCGATCCGGTCCGTGGGATGAATTTGTGAAATGCAAAAATTACACTGAAGATATTAACAGTCAACGGTGTCAAAATCGTTTTAATTCAGGGACCACATACTGACCAATTTGATATGAAGTGGGCCGGACCAGTAAAATACTATCACAATAACCTATAAATAATGACAACTCCAAATTTTTGTCTTTGTTTTATGTACAAAAATGTAAAATTATGCGAAAATGTTTACATTTACACAAAGTCCTTTCACAAAAAAAGAAAATAGCCCACAAATAACATATATGAACAACCTGAAATGTCTTAAGAGTAGTAAGTGCAATTTTACTAATATTCGGCCTTTTATTAAATGTTTTGTGTATTTGAAGATCCACTGTGATCTGTAAGTTGTAATGCGCAGGTGTAAATGATAAACTGAGGCATAATATTGTTAAAATTGCACTTAATTTCAGGGTGTTCATGTTATTCACATTTTTAAATGATACTCTGTAGATCTAAATATTTCCATAATGTCATTTTACTTATTTCACTGTTATTATTTTACTGGTACAGCCTATTTATGTGGCCCCTGAACTAAAATGAGTTCGACACTCCTGGGCTAGACTGAGATTTCTAAGTACAGTACAACGTTTGAGTCCTGTTTGCCACGACTGGGATTAACAAAACATTTTACTTTTTCTCTCATTTTCCATCTAGTTTTTCAAGAATGAAAAATTAGCCCAATGCGAACCCTGTTTATGCAGTATTTGTTTTGACTTGCCTTTTATTAATGGTGTATTGTTCATTAAGACAACCTCTCCTCAGGTTCTACATCATTGTCATGTGGCTCATTGTTCACTAATGCATACTGTGTACATGTGTGGCGGTCAGACCTGTGTGTGTCCCATGCTGGAGGCTCCTATCAAAGCCTGCTGCAGGGCTTTGTTCTTCAGAGCACAGTCTTGCTCAGCGCTCCACTCCAGCTCCAGCAGGTACTGGATGATCTCAAGGTGGCCTCGGAGGGCGGCGTGGACCAAAGCGCACTGGCCGCTCTTATCTATATGATCAACCTGAGAGAAACACCACACTGTTGATGTTAAAAAAAAAACCGCAGGGACTGTAGTTGTAGCGTATTTTTCAGTTGTAGAAGAAGCGACTCCTGACCTTTGACCCCCTCTTGCAGAGAAGCATGACCAGACCCAAGTGTCCTGCTGCGGCCGAGAAGCACAGGGGGCTCATGTTGTTTTCGGCCACCACGTCCACACTGGCTCCGAACTCCAGCAGCAGGGAGACGATTTCCTGGTGACCGAGGTGGCACTGGACGCAAAGCACCGGAGCGTTGTTGAGGACCTCCGTACGGTAGTTGACGTTCGCCCCTCCGAGCATCAGCAGACGGCTCACCTGATTGTACAAATGAAAACACAAACAAGGACAGCTGGTGTTGAAACAATGTTATCAAAGCATTACCATCTGTGCACGTGTTGTATCTAGCATCAGGTTTTTTTGTTGCTTCATTCAGAGGCTATTAATGCGAAAGATAAATAAAGACATGCGATACAGTGTCAAAAAGGGAAAAATCAAGGCCGGACAAACTGGATTTAGAACTAATTTCACTGTACAGCTCTTGTGTCAAAGGTCAGATCCAAAATGAAGTCGTCACATTATACTGTATCCTCTAGAGCTCCAGCAATTTAATATTTTTGGCTTCTATAGGGGCAAGAGTTTCACAGCTTTACTTTAAAAAAAAAAAAGTGTCCACTGCAAAGGACATTCCATAAAAACAAGTACCTGAAAAAGCAGTTTACAATCATGACTATTATTAAACAGAAAAAAGGCCAAATTTTTATTTCCCTGGGTCTCAGGAGGACATAGAATTATTAGTTTGTTCTTCCTGTGCATGACAAGGTAAAGCAAAAATAACAGGCTGCTTAAATTAAAAAAAAAAGTGAATATACAACAACAGGAAATAAAATTGTGTGCACTTCTAGGACCCACAGTGGAATAAATTAACAGTGATTTGCTGTTTTCCCAGAGGACACCACGAGGTCATTCTGTAACTGTCTCTTTGAGTGATGCTACAATTACACACAATAACTTGCAAATGGACAGTGAGGATGACAAACAGTGATAAGACCCCACTGAAACACTAAAACTAATGACAAAGAAAAATGTAGGATCATTTTGCTTCAAGACACTCTACATCATCTCGACATAATGGACCGCACAGAAAAAGGCCAACGGGTTTCTCACTTTAAGACAAAACTATGACTGTTCTTGTAAGTTTTAAGTAACTCTAGCTCCACATGCAACCGTTTAGTCGGATTTTATTACCTTTAGGAGATGGAGCCACCAAATTTTACAACTAAGAGCGCTATCTTTTTCATCATCATATCACGTGAAACACCAGGAGGGAGCAAGAATTGGTACATTTATGAGTGAGATAAGTAAGAGAGGAGACCCAACAACAGACTCTTTATCATAGCTGTCTTTTAAATCACTAAACCTAGTCCAAACTCTAAGTATCCTTCAGCCCTGGACAAACAAAGAAACAATAATTTGTAAATTTTTTTATGACAAAAGGTCAGTCAAACAAGGCTCCGTGATGTGTTTTTTAATCATTTCCACACAACACCAGAGCTCTACACAGAAGAATTGGACAAATAATTTGACTGATACAGAGATACCTATTGCTTTTATCAGTAATAAAAATAAGGTAGACTGAATGTGAATGTGTCTCAGTAGGAAGCCTTAGTGCTATTAGTGGAAAAACTAGGTTGGAGCTCTGTGGATAGCCTTGAATTTTTCACAGTAAACTTACAAAAAACAGTGATAAAATCACTAATATGAAAAAGGCTTACAGCAGATTCCATTCATTTACAAGTGACAAAGGATGTCTTACAAAAAAAGTAAATACACCCATTTTTCTCTCTCATAATCACAAATTAACCTTGAAAAGCTTCACATTCTCTCTTTTCTTCACTCTGACGTGCATTTCATCACCTCCTTCGCCTGTCTGCTTCCCTCTAAACATTTTTCATTTTCTTCATTGCTTATATGAAAATGCCTCTGCTGTATCTGAAAAACGAATCAGTGAATATTTGTTTCTAAGCAAACAACTGACAACAGGAAACAACATTTGTGGCACTAGATGAATATAGTAAATCATTATTTCTTCTTTTTTTGATCATATAGGTGGGTGGTATCCAATGTACAACTGTAACCCTGACCAAGTAACACACACTGACCTTAAATGGATTTAAATTAAACTAGAAAAACAACTGCTGCTGCTCTAAAATATATTCACCGGGGAATTATTAAAGAATTTATGGGACTCTGAGCTGTTATGAGAACAAGGCAACAATGGCAAATGCTCTGTAGGCGAAGATGGACACACATGCTAGGACTAGCAAAAAAAAAATAATGAGGGCAGCTTGTTCCGCAATCCGTTTAATTGCTCCTGTCACTCTAATGATTATTTATTTGTTCATTTACATATCTGTCGTTCTGGTAATGCATTCACTCTTGGCTTTGCAGACACAAGATTAGAAGATGAAAATGATGCACTAGTCTACTGTATGCCATAGTCTTACCGCCTTAATGCTGACTGTATGGATCTCATTGTTCTGTGTTAACTATATAATAAATCAACTGAATCTGGAGAGACATAAAAGCTTTCACTCAGACTATGATGATAATATACAGTTCTAGTCATAATTAGATGCAGATGTTTTAATTTATCAGCTAATTACGTAAGGAATTTATTTAGAATATTGTTAACGGGAAGTAAGTTTAGAGACAAAAACGCAGCCTTTTCACTATTTAATCTAAAAGGAAAATATGACTGATAGGATTTAAAAGCTGAGAAGCCTCACCTTGACGTTAGGTGTGTAAAGGTTCCTCAGAGAGGCCAAGGCTGCAGAAAGTCCGTCAGCACTGCTGCTGATCCATAAAGCCTGCAGCACACTGGATGACACACCCGTTTTCTTACTCAGGCCCTAAATGCAAACACACACATATGCATACATTAATGCAAAAACATACCCACACATCTACGCCACCACACGTCAGCGTTTCTTTTAACACGAGATGTCAAAAGAAACGCTTACCTTCTGTGAACCTTACTCATGACACAAAAATAAGAGACGACTGTAACACGAGGAAGAAATTCAAGTAGATATGAATCAAAGGGCACGTGGGCGTCAGAGATCTACCTTGAAGATGTGCGCTTTGAGGATGTGGTGTCCCAGCTCCATCGTCTGCTGTCGATTCAGTTTCCCCTCTTGACGAGACAGCATGAAGGCCATGAGAGCATGACCGGTCCTGGATGAGGGGAAAAACAGAGGGAATATGTCATAAATACAACATGCCACCCATGTTTTTGTTTGTATATCCTCCTGTGACCCAGGAAAGTAAAAGCTTTGGCTTTTTTTTTTTTTTTTACATTAAATAATTGTCTTGATTGGAAACAGCTTAATTTGTTACCAGTTTTTCAAGATACATTTTTTAACATGTTTTTATGGAATGTCCTCTGCAGTGGACAGCGTTTTTAAAGGAAAGCTATGAAACTCTTGTCCTCTACAGAGGACAGAAATGCAATGATGGGTCTCAAGAGGATATAACTAAACATCCATCCATGGTTTTTCAAGCTTTTTGGATTAACTTTTCATTTTCTTTGAAATCTACAAACTCAGATTTGTATTTGCTCATTCTGGTCAGGAAGGTGGCGGAGAAGTATTCATTTCAATCAGCTCTGCCATGAATGAGCAAAAAATATTGGACAATATCCAACTGATATTCAGGAGGGATAGGAAGAGTGAAAAACCCCTGGGCTCTCTTTCCTTCTTCACTGAGGCACTCTGGCGTTAATTAATGCAGAACTTCATTAAAAGGACACGCATGATTGCAGATCATTTTGATCTGGTTAAAATTCTCTCTCTTTGTGCCCAGGCACAAACAGAGAGACGGTGCAGCAGCTTTTGTGTGCATGTGCATTCCCTGTGCCAGACTCCGAGTCTTTGTGCTTTAATGACAGAGTTGGAAAGCGGTGAATGTCCACGATATGAAGCTCAGCTCTCGTCCACTTAGTAACACTACTGTGTGAGCGGAGGTGATGCACAGGGAGGAAAAAGGCTAACCAAAGTGACATCATTGAATTTATTAAGTGTGAAAAGTAAAGTGAGAGGTCTCTTGAATTACAATTAGGTAGTACTAAACAGTAAGCAGATAAGCCAGTGGGAAAGGGCAGCAAATGGTGATAACTTGTTGCACATGGACGTCTCCTATGAATATACTTTAATGGCTGATTACGTTAAAGCAAAACAGTCCACAATCCCCCCCCCCCATCCACAAAGAAGATTATTTTAACTTTGTCTAGTCTATAGGCATTTTCAGACGAAGTAGTTTTAATTGTCGGACAAAGTTTGGGTTCATGGAATGAAACTCATCCTTCTCAAAACCAATGACGAGGTACTGTATTTCATGGCCATTTTTTCATTAGAATTTAATCCAAGTATTTCATGTGTAGCATAGATCTCTGAATGTCCTCATGAATCATTCATTCCTTGAACAAAAAGAAAAAGCTATAACTCATTATATTAGCAACTACATTATAAATAGAGACTACTTCTGATTACAAAGAAGTCCTCAAACATCTCAAACTCATTTATGCACTTTTCAGTTATGAGCTACTTTCTTACTTCATAAAAAGTCCAAATTGAACATCTGCTCTATTTGTTTGTTCACATTATTTTTTCTATGGAACAGGTTCTATGATTTCTATAAAGATAAATCTAAAATACAACCCCACCGCATATTTACTTTTTAAACATAAGAGTCTGCTGTTCTTGTCTGGTAATACATACACATTTTGTTGAAATGCTTCCATTTACCATTACATTTTTTACATTAATTCATCTACATATCACATAATTATGATCATGAAATTATTTTGGCTTCCGTGACAGATTGTTTGGTCTTATATGTTTAGATGTATTTCAGACTCTCCATGCCTGTAACGTTCCAAATGGAGAGTTAAGTGACTACACCTTAAAGTCTGACTAACCTGGGGTCACAGAGGAAGTCTGTACTCTCTCCATCAGCTCTCCATACAAGCCACTCTCTGAAGGATGGGTGGCAGAACATGCGCGTTTTGTCTCGGCGTTTGATGAGGAAGCATGAGAGTAACTCCATGCGTTGTTGGAAGTCCTCCCATGGCAGCTCTCCTTGAATGAAGCCGGCGTTGATGGCCTGGAACAGCTGCTCGTCCGTCATGGGATGCAGTGAGGCGAGCGCCACATTGAGGATTGGCAGCGAACGCTCGAAGGCTGAATTAGTCATGAACTTCATGTTGCACTGTAATTGGTAGAGCTCAGCCACTGAGACGGGCACGACTTTGTAGCTGGCGCTCTTGATCACCAGGTGGCCTCTCTCGAACAGATCCAGGGTGAGTTTGAGATACAGGTACGAGCCCTGGCTGCGAGAGATCAGGTGGCTGCTGAGCTTGCCAACTGTGAGAGGGTCAGCCTTGCCATTCAGACTTATGTTGTTCATGATGTCTTTGCTGCCATTGATTCGGTACTGGATATATGCGTTGAGGTCGTTGCTTATCTCTTTGTTGTCAGAAAAATCATCCAGGGAGATCTTGGTGAAGGGGAGCAGGCTGGTGATCTCCTATGGAAGACAAGATATTCCTATTCAGTTTTTTTACATCGCTAATACCAATACATTTTTCTTACACGCAGCCATCAAATTAATGGAATTAATTGTGATATTTAGACATATCAAAAAAAAAAACTATTGACATCAAACACTCAGATAAGATGCATATTCTGAATGTGATGTATATGTATCAAAATCCTCCTAAAAACCCATATAATATTGGCATAGAAATCCAATGAGAATATCGTATTTATTTGACCTGTATTTAATAGTCAGAACAACAGTGGACAATTATTGTGAATATAAACAGTGATATGTGAGAAGTTATATTAGATGAGCTGTGTGTACGTTTATCAAATTCTAGCTTAGTAACAGAATAACAATACTCTCCATGTTAGCTTGTGTATTATAAATTGTATTTATATGAGCACATCGGGCAAACAAAAGAATGAGGCCCCTAAATTCCTCTCATTATAAGCCCTGCTGTGTGTAAAACTTCGTACTATCAGGAGTGTCTTTATGAGCAGTAGGGAAGCAAACATGCTGCGCTATCAGGCCAAAGCAGACACTTGTTACTGCTGGAAATGTGGCTAGGAGGAAAACAGGACTACAAAACAGAGTATTAAGAGCCAGGGGATGGATAGGATGGTTGTGTGGAGGGATGTTGGGTGGGTGGGTGGGGGGGCTGAACAGGAACACTTCTAGCCAGCAAGTACAGGCCTGAGCTGGAGCTCACATTTCAATCTATGTCCTGGGGGTTGAAGAAATCAATGCACCTTAATCCTCCAATCCTCTGCCTGTCTGAGGCTAGAGAAACATTGCCTCAGTGAGATAACACTTCCCCCTCGCTCGCTATGAAAAAGAACAGCGAAAGCACACAAACACAAACATGTGCATGTACAGATGTACACTGATTATAATCCTTGAGAAGTGTTAGCAACACCACACCGATATTAATCTAGCAAGGTCAACAACATGAACCGTGCCTCTCTGTTGGGACTCCATATGTCTGTTTAGTCTGTTTTCTGTGTCGGCTAAACAATACTGTGGCGTTTTCACACTTTTCATACTAATCTGGTCTCACTGTTGCAGTCAAAGAAGCATGGTTTCATCTGATGTACAGGGTATTATCTGGACTATCTTTCAGTACGCTATATGACTGTCTTCCTTTTTATTTATTTAGAATGGCTCAACTTACTCTGACATTGTACCACACAAAAACACACTATACAGTACAGAGGTTCAGACATACATTATTTAACACTGCTTCACTGTTATTGTTTTAGGTGAACAGCACTGTATGCCATTCACTTGGCCTCCTAAAAAAAAAAATCCATTCATACTATAAAGTTATCTTGAGGAATTAATAAATTGCAACATATGAGCTGAATACAAAATGTCACTGTTCCGACACACTGATTAACAACATCCAAAGAACCATGCTACCACCAAATTTTAATTATGCCTCAAAAATTCCTGATAAAAATAAACGGACTTAAGTTTGCATGCACTGAATACTAATAGACACGGCCTCAGACATTAATAACTAGAGTTCTTGATGTCAGTCACTCAGCCATCATGTTATTATCCCAGTCTCAGTCATTCTGCCCACCAAAGAAATCAGCTGTCCCCTGGCTCATCGGACATGTCAGAGCTTCAGCTATCACCAGAGTGAGTTCAACACAGGTCTCACACATCCTTGCAACTGGTAGACCAAGTGTCACTACAGCTCTGAGCTGTTCCGCACAAAGTGACTGACTGCTTATTTCCTGTCATGCAGGCTTGGTTTCAGAGCCACTGCTACAATTCCTTCTCGATTGTTCCAGGATATGCCTGACAATACAAGTCTGCAGAGAGTAGACTGTGACATGGACGACAGCTCATAAAACGTTTCAAGTTTGACACTCGTCAAAATCTACAAGGTCTGATGTCAGTCTGCGACATTATCAACAAATGACAGCAGATTTAACCTGGGTTTTGACACGTTTCATTTTAACAATTGTCCTAACGTTTATCAGAAATGGTTTGATTCTAAGTTTTACATTTAATAAGACTAGACAATAGTTATGTTTTTCATATTCTAAGATAATGCAAGATAATGAGACAGGACAACCCCAGCTCTTCCTTACCAGCAGGTTAACCCGGACAGTAACTACCAGTTTAAGCCAGGAGGGGAACTTGGTAATGATCTTGGTGATGAAAGAGGCGATCGTGTCACCGTAGTCGGGCTTATGGAACTCGGCTTCGTTCAGCCCATCTATCAGTATGATGTGGTCCTCCTCTGGAATCTTCCGCTCTGAAAAACAGACAAGACAATAAACAGTGAGGTGCAGTGGCACTACATTTCCGTTACTAAACTGCCCCGTGGTAAGAGTGCAGAGGTTTTTTACTGCGGTAAATGAACTCAGGTCTCTCAGAGGTACGGTGAGAGTGAGTAGTGGCCCTTTACTTATATTTATCAACTGCACAGTAACTGTACCTGCTTCGCTCCCCGCTGAAATGTCAAGTTGCAATTTCTCTGAATAGACTAGAATTACCACCTTGCGGCTGACTGACCAAATGTAAAATATGGACACGGTCTCCCATTCTGTTATGGGAGTTGAATAATGAACAGAATATTATAATTTTATCTATATAAAAAGTTAGAATTTCATCATTTTATTCTAGTCAAATTTGTGTGAAATTTTGTAATAACTAGCATGGACATTTGGAAGATAAATATTTCTACAGAAACATTTAGTACTACACTTTTCATAAATGAGCCCAAAGTAACCTGTGGTCAAAGAAAAAGAAGTAAATGACACAACAGGGTTTTACCTTTTCGAAGATTGGCAAGTGGTTCGAGGACCCCCCTCCGGAACGCAGCCATGGGGTCTTGGACACACGAACGCAGGCTGAGCATGCTTTGGAGGTGAGGTTCCTTCAGCAAAAGCTCCCGGTATGCACTAAGCTGATGTGCTCTGCATAGGAGAGCCGCAATACTATGTACAAACTCTGGTACCAAGCAAGTGTATGTGTTATCTGCTTGACAGTAGTGGTATGCTACCACCTGTAAAAGGAAAAACAAGAAGAAAAGAAAAAGAAAGTGGATTATTTCAGGTCTGGAAGGAATTAAAACCACTAAAACCAAGGGTAATTAGAGTACAAATTAGTTGTGTTTTTAGACATAAAAATATGTAAATCCAAGAACATTTAAATAAGGATTTAGATTAGTGTCTAATGCCCTTTCATGATCATATCCGTAATAAAGCCTCATCATCTGTCCAGCCTAACAGGAGACATAATTTGATCCAATCTAATCCAAACAGAGAGTAGATGAAGTAACTAGGCAATGCCTGAGCACCGTAGATAAGCACTACTATAAAAAGGTGGTGGTGGATCCCAGGTGTACTTCTAAAAGTGGGATCTTCTGTGTGAGAACAGGTTGCTGCTGTGTTCCAAAGGACGTCTGATTTAGAAGGAAAAGAAAGGGACAGGGATGGTGGGAAAAGGTAGAGAGATGCCCTGGGGATATATGACTCTGTTCTAATTACAGTCCAACCTGGAGGAGCTGACACACTTCCAGGGGCAGCAGGCGGAGGAGCAGGTGACCTGT
The DNA here is from genome assembly GCA_037367365.1 of Apogon talboti. Taxonomy (NCBI): domain Eukaryota; kingdom Metazoa; phylum Chordata; class Actinopteri; order Kurtiformes; family Apogonidae; genus Apogon; species Apogon talboti. Next base: position 23,668,402 of record JAPQRQ010000015.1, read on the forward strand.
TCCTCTGCTGCCGTCTGCTGCTCAAGCAACACTGATGACCAGTTCTGGAAAGGCTCAGACTAAAGCCTGAGGCTGAATGATAATTAATCAAACGTGGAATTTGATACAGATTCTTTTGCAAAACGTGTTCTATGCCAACAGTGCAAAACCAGTCCACGACAACGCTGCCTGAGTTAATTGCGTTTTGCACAAAGAAACCGGGTTGTGATGCTGTGATTACTGAAGGAACACAATATCCCAACCAGACATCTCACAGGCTGGAGCACTTTTCTCACTGGCATATTATGTGTCAGACGAAGGTTTCCTTGGAACTATGCAATTAAAAAAAAACACAGATGGAACCAGTGACATGATGTTCAGTAAATGTAGTAATTTACCTGCCTTTATAAACCTATATAGACAGCTAACAAAGACATTAAAGTTAAAGTTATACAATTGATATACTGTGCAAGCCATACAGACTACTGCCTCATCAATGAGTCATAAAAATCACATAATGATGCAACATTCTGCAGTGCACCTGCAGAAGCTGGTGTAAGTATATTCACTGTTTGAGAAATAGCTTAAAATGTGCCTCCGTCATATAAAGCAGATGTAAAAGTTGTGATAAAACATAAAATCTAATGTCCTCGGTGCCCCTGTTTTGAGACCGCTTTCAAATCAATGATTAAAAAGAGCTGACAGAATTTGACAGAAGCTGCTCAGTGTTGCATCACACATCACAGGAACAGAGCCCCTGTGAGCGCGCCAGTTGGAAACACTTTACACAATAATTGGCTTGAGGGATATTGCTTGGGTTACACAGATATTCAAATGGGCCTCAGCGGCATAAAGTCAGCTGTCTGGTCCATGCACTTTAGTATTCCCACTGGCAGAGGCGAACTGTACTCTATTTGGTTCATGCACCTTTTCACCACCAAAGAGGGCTGCATGAAAGGGTGAGAGACTAAGCCCTGAAGATGCAAAGGGCCAGTGTCATCTGCAACATCAGAAAATGAGAATGAAAGAGGATCAATACAAAGTCCAGTCTTATTAGGAAGCACGGACACAACTAAAGACTTGCTGTTGCAAAGCTTTTCAACACAAATGAATGCCACTGTGAATCCAATAAATACTGTATTTCCAAATTGAACGTGCTGGATGTGCAGCTGTGCAGCCTATCGATGCCTTAAAAACAACACAAAAGGATAGACACAGTCAGTAGTCGCAATACTAAATGGCTGCTGAAGTTTGTGGATGATGGATACTAAAATATAAAATAGAAATAAACAACACCAAATCTCCATGACAGGACTGATAGCAGCAGCCCCAAATGTGGAACTAATGATTATAAACCAAAAAAGCAGCATCAAGAAGTCACTCCAGGTAACAAATCAAAGTGCATTAAGTAGAGGATATTGCAGACAGCTAGTGTGCCCACTGAACAATTTCCATCATAATTGGAGAAAGCGCGGGAGAGATATTTAGTTTGTCTTTCCTTGTTTTCCTGTTTGTGTTTTTGCTGCCAACTGTGTCAGAGACAAGCGTTAATAAACCAAATAAGAAGTATGTTTTTCCCTGTATGAATTTCATGCTGTTCATCTATACCTTCTAGTATACAGGGGTTATTTACCTTAAATCACATCATCACTGTAATATCGTCAAGAATTTAGAAAACCTGCGTTATGACACTTCACTTAGAATGGAAAAAGGTAAAGTTGAGATCGGATTAGCTCTTTCTTTTAGATAATGAGATGATGGTCCAAAGGCATTAATGAAGGGTAGTGCAGATTTATATGTTTGTGCACCATAATAAAACATTGAAACATAAAAACAGTTTCCCTGAAGTTACTCTGACTTTCCTGTCTGTGCATTCCCATGCCAGCCCAGAGGAAGACCCTGTGGTGGACTACAGAGAACACAATGAAAATGGCTTCCATCTGTGAGCTAAAAGGGCAGACTTAAGACCTGAGCTGAGGTTTTGCAGCTTCACACTTTTTTTTTTTTTCAGATTCACACTGCGGTACTGAGATGCTGCTGACATTAATATTGAATATTTTTTGGCCAGCTCTTTACCTAAGCCCACTGCAGCTCAAATCGAATACGGCTGTAATATTAAAGGTCTGTGATAAGACAACTGGTGGAGCTGTCTTTCATAATCTCTGCAGATTTCAAAACAACCATCCATATTTCATAGCCTGGATTTCAAACAAACGAACATAAACAACCATAAATCTTAAACACACACACAAATAAATCAACTGAGCGATGCCAGCATCAGGTTTCTGCAGTGCATTTCATACATACTAAGGGTAATTCTGTATTCCACCGCCAGCTCTGTAATAAGAAACCGGTTTCCCTGATTACACTTAGGAAAAGAGAAGCCGACATATTTTCCAAGAATTTCCAGGATTAAGTGTATTTAAACTGTTCACTGCACACAACAGATCTGTACATCTCATGACGACTCACTCAGAAAATTTTCTTCTTATGTGACAGCGTAATAAGCATTTTGATAAGGCTGCAATACATAATTAAAGGTGAATGTTTGTTTTATAGGATGGATCATTGTCTTTTAGGATTCAGAACAATGGCACAAGGCCTGATCTTGAATACTGATGCTATGGGTGAAGCCTTACCTTTGCAGCCAGGCGTCTGACAGCCTCCTCTCTACGCCGCTGTATCTCTGGGGTCCCTGGGCAGCTGTTGGTCCTCAGTGTATTCGAAGCACTGGAGGGTGGAGTGGGCTGTGGGGGCTGGCTGAGGGGTAGTTCTGTGCTTTGTCCAGCGCCACCTGGCAGAGACAGAGGGACTGAGTCATTTCTATACGCTAAAAATATACACTAGAATGTCTGCGTTTAAGTGGCCCATGCTTGTGTTACATTTACAACAAAAAGAACTGTAATAAGTAGGGATAGGAGTCGAGAGGAGTCTACTAGCTCAGTTCCTGGGAATTGTTAGTCTGCTTGCTTAATGAGTCCACTTATCAGCTCTACAACGTCATTACGTCGAATGCGTCACATGTTATTTCCATATTTTGGTTGTGCTCTAAAGTATGGTTGTATTTCACCAATAAAGACAACACGAGGGCCATTTGCAACAGTTGCAGAGCTTTCTTTACGACTGGGGGAAATACCTCTAACATGCAGAAACTACAGCATCCAACTAAACTAAACAAATATAACATCTTTGATTTGCTTCTTATAGCAAAGATGGCGGTGACTCTAGAAGTGGAGCGTACAGCAAGGCTTCCTCTGTCACATCCAAACATTAAACTCCTCCAGGATCTATCGGTACTGTTAATCTTAGCAACATTTCACTGCATCAACCTGCTTTCACAATTGTTTATGAATAAGCTCCATGTCCTAGAATTAAATTTACATGACAACAAGGCCCAGAGGCTGCAGCAGGTAGCTTTCATACTCCTTTCATACACCTTTCACAACCCTTACTGAGAATGGAAAATGTCAGTGGATATTTGACATTAAAGAGTTAATGCAAACAAAGCCATTTGTACTATAGTTTACTCCATAATCCAGTGAGAATCGACAGGGAATTGAATCAATAGGCGATATAGATAATGGAACAACTAAATTCTTATCAATTTCCATCCCTAATAATACAAACTATAATAAGTTTAAGAACTATAATGTCATATGCTGTTAAGGCAGATTAGCCTACCAGGAAGCTAAAGCCTTATTTTGTTAGCTCACAGCAGCTTTAGCCGATGGGGGGTATCATTAGTGTGAGTGGATGCACTCCCATTGGATACTCACCCTCCACAAACTCATATTAACACGCTGATGTAAGAAGATGAATTAAAAAGTAATGCACTGCTCACATCTAAAGGCAATTAATAAAAACTGATTACTTTTTGGAGAGGCACTGGGACTGTTGGAGGCGATCTGGCGCATGCGACCTCCGTGGCAGCTTAGTGCGACTAGCCGTGAGATGATGGCCGTTTTTCCGTATCCCACGCTGCCCACCACTACGGCGCCGTGGCTTTCTGTGGACTCACTGGCCTTCAGGACATCCTCCAGCTCCTGAAACAGCCAATCCCGGCCCACGAATACAGAGTCTGTGGTGATGCTGGGCACCTCAAACAGCAGAGGTTTAAGCATAATGTCCGCTGGTTTGTAGGGAGAAAAACGAGCTGCGGAAATGGAAAGGAAATAAAATAGCAACTGAGACATTGCAAACCAGACCATTATTTCAAACAAAACATTTAGTGTTAGAGGAGACAGAGGTATGACAAATGCTTCTCATGCTTTCTGTCTAGTTTTCCATACTGAAATATCAGTCAAACTAAAGCAGGATTGTAATTTAGCCTTAATTAATACAAGATAACGGCATCTTTTTGTCGTGTAATTCAATAACACATTTTCTCAGGGACTGCTTTGATATAATTTCAACCATGTTTTTGCTGAAAGAAATGTAAGAGCGTTGTTTCACTGATTAACCTTTAATAGACCTACATTTGAGCTGAATCCAATTGTAAGACGGTATGAGTACACTACTGCTGATGCCTCTTAGGAAACACTTTCTTCTATTGTTAGTAGTCAATCTTATTATTACTGCTATTCAAGCTGCAAGAAAAATGACTCCTTTGAAAAGGGGCCATGCCTGTGGTCCAAAAAAGTTATTGACAGGTAAGTGTCTTTGTTCACAGTATGAATGCTAGAATTTCTCTGAATAGATGCATAAATGAGCCTCTGCAAAGCAAAACAACCACGTTACCAAATGCTAAAGAGTGGAATCATAGAAAAGACGACATAAATTTAATATGGTTTAAAAAAAATACTGCCTACAAACGTTTCAGATTCTAATGAAACTTTTACATCTTTCTAATGTCTTTGATAGAATTATAACAACAGAAACCATTATGTATCTATCTGATGAACTCATTTGTTGTTGTCTTTCATCGTTTTCTCCAAAAAGAACTGAAACACATCTTTAAAACTTTAACACATGTTGAAATTTGGATGAAAATTTACCTATGACACACAATATATTCACAAATCCTGCTGTCTGCTCTTGAAAATTGTCACAGTTTGCCTAACCTGTTGTCCATCCTCTAATATGCTTTAGGAAAATTTACTTTATTTCTTATGTCTGGAAAAGATGAGATATTTCATCAACAGGGATATAAAATACTCACATAATGCCTCTCAAGCAACATGTTTAAATAGGAGTGGAAAAAAGAATCTGAAGTTGAAGGATCTAATGATGTCATATTAAAATATTCATGTCTCATCAAATATTTACTCTGTGGGATTTCACTGTGAGGCTACGGGTTCACAACATTTAACAAGATAAAGGCGGGTGGTTGGAGAAAACCTAAAATTATCTCATCTGTGTGCAGGAGCGCCAATTCTTCAGCCTGCTTTCTGATATTGAGGGATTAGTATCAGTCTGTGCAGCAGTGTTTGTGCTACAAGATGAAAGTGTTTGCTTTAGTTGCTGCAGTCCAACACCAGGTTTAATTGAAGAAGGAGCAATGAAAAGTGTTGACCTTTAAGGGTTTCTAAACATTAAAAGAAGGTTTTGAGCTAAATTCTAAGACTTAAATGTGGTAAAAAGCACCAATGCTGTTGGTAACAGAGAAAATTTACCCAAATATAGGTGAGAATGGATCATTTAGGATATTTTAAAGTCATCTTGAGGATTCTGATCTTGAAGCTGATGCAGAGTGAAGCATTGAGGATTATTCCGTCATGAAATGTATATTTTATTACATAAATTTGTGTTAACTCTCTTTAAATAGGGATGTAACAATGTGCTCTTCAGTTGCAGCCTGAAAAACTTCATTTTCCAATGCTGAATAAAAAATGTTATAATGCCCCATTTAAGCAGGAAATCGCACTACAAGAACACACACTCATGACCAGTATGATTTATTCTATGATGTATATAGCTGTGTATATTGCAATAATAGTAACAGTACTTAATAAGATGGTACTTTTACTTCTTTCCTTTGCCTTTTTTGCCACTGTGTTTTCACCTGTCACCACGACTAATTCTTTGTACTGTAAAAGCCCTCTTTACCGTACCTGGCAAAAAAAAAAACCTATTCTGATTATTTTGAAACCACTGGATTCATTTGGGAAAAAAAGTACAGAGGCAGTTGCAGAATTGCTGCTATTGCCACCAAGTTTGGTTGTTCTGAAGCGCGCCCACCGCTGGGCTTCAGTTCCCTGTTCCAGATATATAATACACATAAAGTGACATTGATTTTTTAAGGTGTTATATGGTAAGGAAATAAAAAAATAAATATAAAGACCCTTTCCAAGCCTTATATGATTCTGTATGGGTGTAATGTGATGCTCTGTCCTGCAGATGTATATAATCTACTCTTGTCTCGCACACCTACACGTGACCTTTCAGCCTCTCATGACCCCCATTGAAACTCTAACCGATTTTGTCGAACACGTCAAAATCATGTAGTATGCGGGGTGAAATTTTTGCCTCCACCTTAAATGACAAATTGCCGACCTTCTTATAATTTCCTCCGAGGGGGTAAAAGAGCCACCATTCCAAATCGCTGTTCCAACACTTTTCCTGACAGCCTGCAGTTTTTTCTGTTTTACTACTGATGATTCAATCTGCTGACAGAACTAACTCTATGACACACTGAGAAATGAACAAAAAGCGTGGCAATATTGCCACAATCTCGAAGGGAGTTTATCAGCTGGAGAACTGGCTGGGTCTGAGCCTAAACCCTGCGGATGCATCACACCCTCTGTGTGAGTTTTAAGAGCACTAACCTTTGGAGTCCTGAGGAGGCCTTCCTCCGGTATTATGCCACGGCAGGCGAATGGATGTCCGCAGGGGGGTGTTACGCTGCTCATCAAGAAAGCTCAGGTCTTCCAGCTTTGTGGAACTGGTCGCTGTAGAAGAAGACAGAGACACACAGAGTTATACAAGTGAACTGTCACGTCAACTGTAAAGAGTAGCAAAGACACGCACACACACACACACACACACATACATAAGTGAAATTCTGCGACATGTGACATCTCCGAGAGAAGATGAGTGAAGGAGAGGTAACCCAGTGTGCTCTGACATTTGTAGTTAGCTTGAGGCGCTATGTGCAGGTACTAGTAATATGTAGTAGAGAGAATGGCAGAATCTCTGAGACAGGACAGAAATGCTCTTTTTTCACTGATTTAAGTTGACAGCTGTGCACGTAGCAGTGAGAGATCTGTCCCCAAAAACACAGCTGTTGGGTTGTAGAGGCCAAATTACCTTTATCTTACTTAGACAAAAGAGGTGAAATCTATCTGTAATTACAGAAATATTTGACGTTTCACAATTAGTTAGTTCTCTGAAATCAAGTAAGAAGTTAGTTTAGAGCTTCACTGTAGTCTCAACCAATTTTAGACCAATTCATCTAAAGATTATCAACATTAGAGATTAATCTGCTGATTATTTGGTGTTAGGTGAAAGTTATTCAACAATTAATCTCAAAATTCTTACTTTCAATTTCCCTCACCACTAAATGACATACTTTCATAATTTGTTGACCTAAAGATAAGGAGTTAAATATCAGATATGACAAAAAACTCTAATTCTAAATTCTAAAAGTTGAAAATCTGTAAACTGCATGAAAACAAACCCCCCCCAAAAAAACCTTAAACTTATCAGTGACTACAATAGCTTTTATCACCTCATTGTTACAGCTCTGGATTAAAAAATGGAGATGTTTTCAAGTCCGATTAAATTCTATAGATGCAACACCTTGAGCTGTGAAGCAATTCAACTTTTTTAAATATGAGCCACGGTCGTTTAATACAATAAACCTGCACATTAGTGCAACAAGGCATTATTTTTTTACTCTTGCTGTTCAATACTATCACCATGGTGATCCATGCTCTCGTGGCCCTGTTGAGGAGAATCAAAGCCTCTACTTTCTACTTCATCAGCCTCAGCTGGCAGAGACTGTCACAAACACTCAACTCTTCTCTTCGCTGCCTCTCTCCCTCACTTGGCCGCTAACTTAGTTCATGGAATGTCCCATTAATTAGACCCTCTCTGCTGACAACAGCAACAACAACAGAGTAATTGAAGACCATGCCATCAATACAAGTTTCAATAAAATAAAAGAAGACCCTTGTGGTTACTGCAGCAAGAGGTGTTTTAATCAATAACTGCAAACGTGGTGTAAAAAAAAAAAAAAAAAAAGAAAAAACTAAGTGAATGCAGATAATCCTAAGTCAGTCCAGGACAACAGAGCATTTATTCTCTACCAAATCTAAGCCTACAGTTAAAATGAAGCGCTACTTACAGCACTGAGCAGAGCCTGGGAGGACAGACAGTGCAGCCCTTGCCTTGTCCCCGACATACAGACAAGAAGGCAAGGTGCAGACCCTTAGCTAAATCTCTGGAGAGTGCTCCCAATGGATGAACTCGCAGAGGGCACAAAAGCGTTTTCTCTGCCCCAGTGCTCCCATGCAGGCACACTGGCAGCATTCAGCTGCTGAGCAGAGGGCTTGACTGTCCCCTCTCTAGTGCACAGCCCATCACAGCATCCACAGCATCAGGCACTGGCTAACTGAATGCAACTCCTTCCAAGACAGCGTCAACCCCCTTTCCTTTCTGACATATGCATACACGCCGCTCTACATTCTGCACACATTTGCACAGGTACATGCAGGAGAGTAAATAAAGACATTATGAACAGTATATTATCAGAGCCTGGTTAGGATGGAAAGAGAGTAACAATATTAGAGGGGATAAACTGGGTTTCTCGAGTGGTCCTGGTGAGAGAGGCGAGGGGAGGTGAGAGACAGGCATGTGGAAAAAGACAATGTGAAATCAGGAGAAACATAAATGAATGCATGAAGAATATGAGATGCAAAAATGAGGTAAAAGGGTTCATGTGATCTGTGTGAGCCAGCAGGAGACCAGCGCAAAGAGAAAAGATAGAACACTGTCCCTGTGGAGAAAATTCACCACAAAAACCCCATACTGACATCAGCAGACCACAGGATGAGGCTTCTGTCTTTTATTGCAATGTGATCTCTTTGTAATTTCTTCAGTGAAGAGTGTAAAACCGACACTGAAACATATCCACTGATAGGCAAAGAACGAGCTAAGCCTTGGTTTGACTCGCTTAAGTGGTTTAATTCCACACCCTTTTCCCTTTCTGTGTGTGATGATGCTTTCTGCACATTAACCATTTTTTCCTTTTGTCGAGTCATGCAGTATCTCTCAGATCCCTCTCTCTTGTTCGCACCTTTAATAATTTTCCTCCCCCGAGTCTCTGAATTCCTTCCTATTCTTGCACATCACCACTGACAGATAAAACCCACATACATTGAAGTCGGAGCATGGAGCGACTTTGAAGCTGCATATTTGTCAGGTCAAATTCTGATGAAAATATTATTCTTTTTTTTTTTTTTCTCCTTAGGCACATCTGCCCTTTGAAACCTACTGTTCGGTGTTTCCCATGACAGACCGGGGAAGTGGACTGAGCTCCTCTGCTCCAACCACTTATCACCTTTATCAGCCTGACTTGTCAATCATCACTCTACCCACTTCCTTGCCTTTCAAGTCAGAGGAGTTCACCGTGACCACGATGTGTGTGACATTATAGGAATAAAACGGGGAAAAAAGTAAGAGTAAGGCTGAATTTCCAGAACTCAAAAGTAAAAAACAGTTGCTTTAGTGGGAATTTTTACTGATAAATAAGGAAAATCAAATAGAACATCAGTTACAACTAACAACAGATGACATTATTGTGTTAAAAATAATACAATAATCACTATAATTGCATTTTGTGGAGATAGAATAAACAATAATAAAACCCAGTTCAGTCTGCGATTACTGCTTCAAAAGATAATGGTGAATGATATGTAGTGAACACCCTCATTTCATCTTCAGTCCATCTCTGGTATGCCCTTAGTTTGAAAAGACTAAGTGCAAAGTGGAATATAATTGGTCTGCACACAAAGTTGGCCTGTTACCATGGAGACATAACTCTAGCTGCACCGGTCCACTTTCATTATTGAAGGTGAAAAATGACTCTGCCTATGTAAAATAATAATAAGAACTGAAGTATTCCTGCACATTTACTCTGATCAATTGGTGTATGATCATGATGAATGGAGACTTATTCAATTTGTCCGGTTTAACAAAATGCAATGTGAACCTTCTTGACACAAAAGGGGAGGTCAACAGATGCTAACGCGAAGGGTAATTTACTCAGATGGTTTAAGGAAGACAAATGTATAACCTTTTAAGACATTTTTAAAGGCGTCTTTGGTTGAATTTAAGACCTTACATTCACAAAACCAGTCTCAACCATGTTTCAGTTCAGCTAACATTACATTTCCATTTGTCCATGACTAATGTTTCTACTGATGTTCAAGCTGCTAAAGCTCATACCTGAACCCCTCCACCCATGAATGACTGTTGGAAGCTCCACTCACTCTGATCTCCGTTAGGATAAAATACTAAACACAAATTTGACATTCCTTACAAACACTTTCCAAAATATAGCAGTATCATTTATTGTGTCTGTGGAATTTTAAGACCTTTTGAGTTCCAAACTTAAGGATGATTATGGATTTTAAGGATAATTGAGGCCTTTTCAACACTTTTTGTGGATCCATACACACCCTGACTGTGTACAGAACATAAGCTGCTTTGCAGGGGTGGGACAAAAAAAATGATATGGGAATAAATTCTATTGCATCTTGTGGTACATCATTGATCCACTGGTACAAATTCGCAATATTTAATAAAAATTTAAGTTCTCTAAAAAAGGTTCTAAAGAGCCAATGACCTATGACTCTATTTACTTTTTATCAACCATTTCATTTCAGTCAAATTCTGTGAAACTGTTTTGAATTTAATGCAATATGGTCATCGAACTGCAGTATTTTACTTCTTTACGTCTTACTCTATTTCTTATGTAAATATGTATATAGCCTACAGTTTTAACACTTACTAGTTATTATTACTAGTAGTAGTTCTTTGCACTATCTTTACTCATACACATTTTCTTGTACTTCATCCTGTTGCAGCATTAATCAGTGAATTTCCCTGTTGTGGCATCAATAAAGTTTCATCTTATCTTATTTTATGGCAAACACAATAATTTGACCTCTTAGAAAAATCGCTGAAATTAACTTTCACATTCACATCTTTAAAATGTCAAACATTAATTTTAAAGCAGCTGGACACAAAACGTGCACTGGATACTTTAGTTTTCCACATCATGCTCTTCTTAGTTACTTACTAGGTGACCACTCGGCTCTAAAATTGTTGTGATGAGATAATTAGGTTTGTGGTTACATGCCTTAAACTTAGATTTAGATTCTGTACCTATAAAGTCCACGATGTTGTGAGTATCTTCCATGTTCTGGACTATTTTTGGGTGTACAGTACAAAAATGACAGCACAATAAAGAGATGGTACCTCTCAAATGGATTTCCTACCCTACCAATTATTGTATTACATAAGTTAAAAGTGTTGCTTGACATGTGCAAAACATAAACTCAGTTCAATTTTGGACATTTTTGGGTTCATTTTTGAACATTACGGAGGCTGTGTCATGTAAGCGCTGAGTATCTCCTGAAGAGATATTACATAATAGTGGGACTGCCAGTCCATCACAACCAGATGGCTCTGTGGGGGTAGGAGGCAGACAGTCAACACACTGTCCCTCTGAGACAGGGCATGTGGCAGCATTACAGCTCTAAGTTCTGTTCTGTCAATGGCGTACCACTGAGCACAAATTTAAATGGCTCTTCAACACTCAGGTCAATTGATCTCGGCTGTGGCTTTTCTTTTCGCTCCTGCTGTGCCGTACAAGCACCAACAATTCAGGCAAATTGGACATTTTAACAGATGTCACCATGACCTTTCCAGACAGTGGGAGGATAGTTTTTGGTTGTTTTTTTTTTTGCTTTCTTCTTGGTTTCCAAACTAAACAGATCAATGTCTACAGAATGTCAGCCACGTTGCTGCTATCTGAAGGCATTAAAAAAAACATCAAAAACACCCCTTTAAACATATTGACGTGGTCCTGAAACGACAGAGCCTCAAAAATACCACAGGAGATTTGATCTGTTAGAATAGGGAAAACAGTTTCATCATGATGTCCCGCTCTAGATGCAGGGGTATGAAGAAGTACTGCAACAGTTTAACATGCATGACTTTTTAATTTGGAGAAATTACTGTCTAACCCTTACAAACATCTTGTGAATCACAGACTGTGCTCACGTGGACCAGGTATGGATGACTTCAACCATTCTGATAAGTCACAGATGTGAGCGGTCTCCAAACCTTACCTTGTCACTGTTTTTCAAGGTTTAAATGCTGTAGAGGAATAATATATCCTGCAGTTGCCTGGCAATCCACAGATTTAGGTAGAGACCCAGTATCTTCAATCCATTCAAGTTACTCATTTTGCAAACAGTACAAAGGACTCTTAATACCAAGCGGTGTTTGTTGTGCCTTACCCTGCCATGGACCACAAAGCTCTGCTGAACAGCAAAACACTACAGACAGGATGTAAAACAGTTAGCCCGACTCCCAGTCTGAGCAGCACGAACACAAGGAGCTCAGGCTAATGTTTCAAAATCATGGAATTCCAGAGGCCAAAACTAATATGGCCCTTTGACTCTGAAAGCCTTCTTAAAAAGCTTAACTTAAATGGGTCAAAAATAGAACTGTTATTACCTCAGTGTAATGAAGAGTAATGGTGTCACAGAGTACAGGCAAACGGGCTTGTCCCTGCCATGTCTTAGTCTTTCTAAAGGTTTTATATAAACGTGCAGTATTGTTTTCACAAGCCTGGTGATAGACAAAACAGCAAACTTGCCAACTGACAAATAAATGCAATTATATTACCTTCTTGACGGAGGTAAAGTTAATCATTTTTTTTGTTACCTAATTAATTTTATTGGTGTGACCATCTGATCTAAGGGAAGCAGTGTGAGCTAAATTGTTCGTTATGAAAACGGGTATTAAAAGTAAATCAGTGCTGGTTTTAAATTAGATAGCAAACTGAAATCATTCAATTTACACCCCTAGTGAAAATACTTTGTTAAGCTGTGTCTGCAGGCTGTGGAGAGAGGTGAGATGTAGGTTAGAGGACTGCATTGCAGTATCACAGTGAGCTAAATCACATTGTTCCCAAATTCACTTTAAATCAATTTATCAGGCAGCCAGTCAGCTATGACCTATAAACAGGATATATTTGGCATTAATGGAGAATAAATATTTGTGACGCCTATTGGAGTTGACTTATGCTAACGTGGTAATGGTAGTGGGAAATATGTCATCATAAATACAGAAAATAAAAATGTGGCAAAACCAGACCATTAGAAGGATCTCACCACCTAATGATACAATAACAAACTTCCCCGAAAGACGCATTTGACTACGGCTCTGTCCATAGTAACAGCTGGTGCGTGCCAACATTTGTGCAACTTGCTTCAACAAATGCAGCCTCCACACACCCCTGCTGGAGGTTCCACAACAGCCCTGGGACAAACCAGCCACAGTGTGACTGTGTGTGTGTGTGTGTGTGTGTTATCCAAAGCAGTGCAAATGACACTTCTGGGCTGTGTGCAGACATTCCTTCTACAAACAGAGTTGACATTTTAGAGGCCCAGCTACACACCTGTTGATTGCTGTTACAAATGGGGACATATTTTAGTTTAGTTTTTAAAAGTTCAATATTATTACCATCATAACATAATCGTATATCTTTTAGAATGTTATGCAAACATTGTTGCAAACTTTTTTACACATCTGGTCAAACTTACTATTTACAGTATAAATAAAAAAGTTCTTATGTATTTGCTGAAAAATTTGTTTTCTCTTCTTTTCCCAAAACCTTAAAATACAACTCGGGTAATTATGCTATGAGGCTAACGATATGTAAGATTTGTGTTTGCTTGTGTACTTGTGTGAGGTTTGTGTTGTGCTGGGAACCGGTCATTTGTACATGTTAGCAAACTCCGTTTCTAAGCTAACAGTATGTCGCGTTTCACACTGTTGCTGCTGTAGAGGAGAAAACTGGAGGCAATGAAAAACTCTGGACTAAACACAAGCTCCTTTTGTGGAAAAACTACCCAAATGTTCTAAAAAATTTAGTGTTAACTGCTTTTTACCTTGATTTACAAATACTTGTCCATTAATACAAAAACACTCCGATTCTACTTTTAGCAAATGAAATAATACTCAATCTATGCTTACTCATGATATCACATGGATGTGATCTGATACGTACAGATGAACAATAAACCAATATCATTTTCTACTTTGGGTGAAAAGAGTTCTTGTCTGCAATGAGGTCTGTGAAAAATTTTTCATGTCCTTTCATCTTTTTTTTCATGGTGTATTAAGGTTGGTTCTTGCAGCACACTAAGCTCCTCTCCACCACATCCTCCAACACTTCCAGGGTAATTACCGAGGTGTCCTAGTGCAGGCAGGGTGAAACATGAGCAGGAGGCATCTGGGAGGCATCCTGATCAGATGCACAAACAACCTTAACCTTAAGGAGCTGCACTTCTACTCTGAGCTCCTTCTAGACATTTGAGCTGCTCACCTTGTGCCTAAGGCCAAACCCAGATGCGTGTGAAAGAAATCATAGCTGGGTTGTTTTCACCTTAAATGTTATACTTTGTAAGCAAAGAATATCCTGTCATTGTGTTTCTTTACATTTATAACAGAAACCTAATTACCCTAAGTGGTGGTGTACACAGGGCCACATACCAATACAGAATGCAGACTGGGTGAAAAGACAAATTCTCGGTTTCATATTATGGGTTGTCCTCCATCTAAAGACTTTCTGCTTACAAATTCTCTCTTACAGTGATTTTTTTGGGTTTTTTTACCTAATATAATATCCTTGAGAATTAAATCAATGGAGCCAGTATCCATAGTACACGGTGACCCGACACAGACTGGTTTGTATCATAAATGAAGTCGCCTGTCCTTGATGTGCTCTCCTATAGCTTTGTCACACAGTATAAAAATCTGAGGTGTAAATTCTGCAGGTCCCTAGAGGGCAACGCTGCATATCTATGACATCAGCCCATAAACTCTTGGCGAACACATTCCCACATGGAAACCAGAACAGAGGTATTTGCACACTCACGTACGTACACACTCAAACATTTCCTGGTCTGTTAGCGTTATGAGCTGGTGTTTAGCCTTATCTAAAATAATGAAAGATATGCAAGAGATATTAAAAAATGTCCTGGACAGTGCCATGTACAGCTGTGTATATACTGGGGTCAAAGATTCATTCTGCCTCCCGTATAATACAGTGTGAGTATGATAAAGGAAACAAAAAAATTCAATATATTAATACAACAATGATCATTTGTTTTGATCATATCTCAAATGCCTACTTTTAATAATACCTAATAATGGTTACAGAGCAAACTGCAAAGCAATTTCAAAGACAAACTCAACAGGGAGGCTACCTTGAGCAGATAAGTGGGATACATGCTACACCAAGGACTCTGAGACAACAGACCACATTTCTGCATTAATATTACATTCTTTGAGCTTTTGTATGGAAGGAAAAGAAATTAGAGGTCATTATAGAGAAAAACACATTGAGTGGAGTAGATGAATATTTACTTTATATAACCAAGGCTGAAACCAGAGGCAAGTATGTTTCTTAACCTCTGGCTATAATGTAATAGACATTTTTCATAATATTCAGATGCTTAAATAACATCCACGCAAAAGTTTCAAAAGGAAGATCTAGCTGCATGAGTTACAACAACGGGGCTAAGGTCAATGGCAAAAACGGAGGGAGGCGGCGTGAGGGAGGCCTCAACCAGAGACCGGGAATGGAAAAAAAATGGGTGAAAGAAAGAGGGGTAAGGAGGGTAGGCAGGGGATATCAACAACTGTGACAGCTGTGTGGATATGGCGAGCTAAGCCATAACAGGGAGGTTCCAGAGCAGGAATGCAGAACCGATCAGTCAGACAGTGGCTTGTGCTTAGGTCGGACATGGCAGGGCGGGCCCAGGCACAATACACAACAGCTGCCTAATCCCAAACTTCTGCATTGATACCACACTCCTCTTTGAAAAGCACAACCTGGCCTCTAAAAATCAGTAGCCCCTATGTCTACCCCTATTTGTATTCCTGCCTTATTTGCTGAGACAGAGAGTGACAATCTACTTGTTTGCCTCAAGCTCAAGTCATGTCATAACTTCACAATCTTGAAGTGACAATGCAATGCAGCGAGACACCAGAGCCCCGAGTCATGGTGTTATTGTCAACACAAAGAGTCTTACAAACTGAGCCAGAGAAAACTGTTTCTCATAATGCTAAAAATGCAGTGGCTGTGTTTGAATTTATGGCAAACTTCAGCAAAGTCGCAACAAAGAAAAAATGTAAATTCAACATGTTTCCGTCAACGATGCTATGTGGTGTCATCAGAGTTTTATTCATGAACAAGGTGGTGGGACACTTTGTTCTCATCAGTCCAAACTACCTGTTGCTGCTACCCACCTAGTTTTCACACTAGGAATTATGGGAATAACCAGAAAGTATCTGCACAAACACCTCTTCAGTCAAGTGAGTTACATGTTTGCTATGTCAGATCTTCCACAAAAAAGGTGTTTCTGTTACAAATTAATAAAATTAACCACGCCATGCAATCAAAAATCTTTTTTTTTTGCAAAACTGAGGAAAACTTCTTCTAAAGCAATACTTAAATCAGTCTCATATGCCTTCATTAGCTTTGTGCTACTGCTGCAAACAGGCTTGTTACCCGTCTCTATTACTCCAGGATAAGGGTAAGAGTAATCTGGGTTGTTTGGTTAGGTCTTAGGGGGTGCTGAGTACAGGATGCAACGATAGTGGGAGAGAACGTGGGCTGTGGGAGTGTCTCGTACCATTAAAATGACTAAATCCCGATAAAACAAACCAGCACAAGTGTCTTTGTTAAAAATTTTCAGTGTAGTTGCAGGTTGTAGGTTGTAATAATACACAAATAGCAGATGGAAGGAAAATGATAATCCTGCCATTGGTACCACTGCAACTGAAATATTCACCCTGATTCCAGCAGGGAACATCCAGCGAGCCACACTACTTACACGATACACAGACTGGTATATGTCAGGGGCTGAGAAAACACCAGTGGTTCTCACCTGCTACAGAGTTTGGCCTCGGCATCATGAGGGACGACGTCTGTGTTGGGTATGGAACGGGTCCCTCAGGCGTGTGACTTGGCCGGTGTGGTGGCGCCCCAGTGCATGTGTTGGACTGGTGATGTTGGTCTGTTCTGGATGGGGTGTCGGCTGGTGTGGCAGTGGCACTGTTGGTGTCTTCTTCTGCCACGGGGGAGCAGGTATCTGCCCGTACACTCTGTGCCAGGCCATGGCGCCCGCTGCCTCTCAGGCTGCCATCTTTACTCCACTCCAGACTGGAGCCACTGCGGTCATCGTTCTCAGAGGAACTAGTGATGGTGGCTAAGAGGAGATGAAAACACAGAGGGTAATTACAGTTAGAGAGGGTGAAAAGATTTGAGAAAAAGGCGAGAAATATGACAGAAATTTCCTTTTTATGTGAAGATTATTTATCTGTCTTCATTACTTGCGAGGTGTAATTGAAGTTTGAACACTGAGTTCCTTATCAACACTTTTCGCCGCTTGATTTTACATACAGACACATTTGCTTAGATGAATAATGACTTGGAAAATGAGAGGAAATAGATGAGCACAATTAATTCCCTTAGACTTCAGTTTTCTAATCATATGTTGATTTTTTTCAGGGGCTTATTAGCTATAGTCAGAGATTGTAAGCCATACATCAGAGGTAATGTGCTGTATTGTGTACGCACATGTATTGTACAGATATTGTACTATAAATCACACAGGAGACTAAGTTTAAAGAAGAAAGGTGAGGAATTAGTGTAAAAATGATTTTTTGGGAATGGCATTATTGAGTTCGGACAGGTGCTTTGCTTACATGACAACAAATCCTTTAATCCGTCTTCAGCATTTACAACCCAATCTGAGTTGAAAGCTTCACACTGACAGGCAGCTGGATATAGAAGTATGAGTAGGGTCAGAGGACTGGAACTGACTGGCCAGCTGGCTCCGTTTGCATCACACGCTGCTAATCTGGATTTCATAATGCTGCAGCAAGTTGCATCACCACTACCATTAATATGACAAACCCGTCCTGGACTTTTGACTCCTGTGCTGTACACCTGGCCTAATTTTAAGTAATTGATGACACCAGTCATAGCCGGCTCTGCTCTGAGCATGGGATTAAGAGTTTCAGAGGAGTTACCGTAATGTAGAGGAGGTTAAACAGATCATTTACTTGGATGAGTCAAACCTTTGACAAACCCAGATCACTCCTGTCTGTTACCTGGATTATTCAAACACTACTGTCCCTATTGTCAGGAAACTAGTGCAATAAAAGGAGTTACATTAGGAGCAGATCCATATAAAGAAATGGGGACTGGGATTGTTTGTTTTTTAACACTGCGGAGCCCCAGACTAACTGAAAACTTACAATGATGACGGTTAAGATGGGTCATAATTTGTGGTTTAATAACATTGTGGTGTATGATAAAGGGTTGACTATAAGCCATGGTGGAAGTCTGCTCTGTTTTGTGTTCTTACAGACTTTTACTATAATTCATGGAGCACTATGACTCTGTAAAGGACTGGTTATGGTCATTTGGAGGGTTTCTACAAGTTTAACAAGTTAAATTTAAGATTATTACATCATAAATGCATTTTATGACCTATTTCACATCCCCAATGGCAAAAAATGAATGGAAAATCAAGAGTCTGATTTTCGTGGTGCTCCTGCTGTGACTGCAATACAATACTACAATAGTGATGTTGATGGCAGACATTTGCTGGCAGTCTTTTTTTTTTGTTCCGAAAGCCAATGTGATTATGATGCCTTTGCCCAAAATTGCCCATTTGAAGTCTTTTTGCACAAGGTGCAGTGGTCCTTAAATTTGCTCGTTTCAGCAGGCTTGAACCAAGCACCAAATGTGCTGTTCTCGAGGCAGGTCTTGCTGAAGTCATATTAGATGAGAGCAACATTAATAAAACAATTTTAGCTCATTACTTCTAGATGTACTTATTTTTTGATGAGAGGAGACATCACATCACACCCCACTAGATGTGCTTCAATAAATTTGCACTAGGCTGCACAGTTTTGCTACAGCATGACCAACACAGACCCTGTTCAGATTTCACATTAACATCCAATCACATGGCTTTAATAAAAAGTCTGAACACACTCAGGACACATTTCAGGATGCAATCACATCTGATCACTCACTACACATTTGGAAAGTTCTGGGACACATGTTCCCATTCTCTAGCAGTCTAAACAGGTATACGTGGGATTCAAGGACTTCCTCGTCAGCCAATGTCCTCTGTGCAACTGAAATTCAGCGTGCCAACAATGTCATGTTTTAAGCATTTTAAAGACCGGAAATGTTCAAAAAGCCCATTCAAATCTATTATGTCAGCTTCATATGTATGGGGATGCCTGAACTCACCTGATTGACACTCTCCATTAAGAAAGAGTATCTACAGTTCACTAATATGGTAAAAATAATTAATGTATTTTAAGTGTCTGAAGATTCATTCGTTGCTGAAGTGTGTGTCATGCAAGAGCGCTAATAAGAATAAAAGAATGGTCAGAGTAGTCATTTTTAGGTCTATTGATTGATTCGCAGCATCAAATCAGTCCGCCTTAAAAGCTGCCGTGGGTCGCAGTGAACTAAATAAGCAAAGAAACATTAGTCAGGCTGTTCAACTTGCAATGAAAACTTCCACTATGTTTAGGGCTATAGATGGGCTTGTTCATTTGCATGTAGGGCAGTGAAGTCGGATCCAGATGAAGTGATGAGTCGAGACACATCTGGAGACACAGTCTAAGGCCGGGTCTGAATGGACGCACTTAGAGCTGACTGTTTGGATACCTCAGGATGCATGAACAGAGCTATACTCCTCAAAACAAGAAATTGAACCTAATGCAAAGTTTTAGCAAAACTGATGTCATAATCCAAAGATTTTTTAAGAAATCATTGCATCGTACGACACACAGATGACTGACTTTTAGACTTTTGAAGACTTTTTAGTAGGACTCTTGGAAATCCTCCAGTGCTGTGAACATTTTCAGGCTTATCCTTTAAGTGCCTCCTGAACAAGCTCCTCTGGGAGCAGTTTTTTAAATGTTAAGACACTGCAAAGATTCCACAATTCCACCAAGGAATCCCTCATGCAGAACAAAGTAAAATTAATGTGCTTGTGAAATAAGAGTCAAACTTCAAAGCACAGGGTACATTAATTACAGGCAAGAATCTGTCTTGTGGACACAACATAGCTTTGTTCTCTTCCATGCCTCCATGTCTTAATAAGTGGGGTGATATGGGATGTCGCTGTCGACCAATGTCAAATTTAGTCATTTGCAAAAACATGAGTTCTGACTTTCAATTAGATGGACTACAACAGATGCTACGTGTTTCATTCTGAGCTAGAAGATAGCATATCACAATGTGCATAAATTATTTAGCAGCTTGCTAAGATATTGCACGGGGGGAAAAGAATGACTGACTCATGGTGATCAATTATGTCAGCTGAGTAGACTGCAGTAATACTAACCAAGTTGGTGGGCTATGTCTAGTTTTCACATGCTTTTCTGTGAAGTCTGATGATTTGGATTATCATTTAGCAAAAAAAAAAACAAACACAAAAAGCAAAAACGTGCAAACGTAATGTCTAGTAAAGTTAATTGAGGACAAATCACACTCAGCTGCTAAATCTTTCCCTTGCCGTCACAGCATTTTTGCAGTCGCTTTAAAAATGCAGGATCACACAGCAGTAATTCACCGTTGAATCCTTTAATCTAACTGTATTCACACCCAATCTTCAAATTGAATTCCTAGCATGTGTACAGCCGCTGGAAGCTTTGCAAGTAGAAATGGCAGACAGATAAATACATTAATAAATTATGTCATCTTCCTGTCGGCTTGTGTAAATCCACAGATGTCTCACAAGCATATTACTGGAGTTATGGTACAATGTCAAAATGTGACAACCGTCACTTCAGTGCTTCCTGCTAACGGAACAGCTTTACAGAAACCCAATAACTGACACATGGTAAAGGATGAATACAATTTAATACAAATGTTATTCAGTCTGAGAAAAACCAGCAGGTGTACTAGAATGATGAATGGCTCTATGGGTATGACTTCTTTGTCTAAATGAAAAGTATAGGAGGAAACAATTCTGAAACGGTGAAATTAGAAAAATAGCCTCAATGGAAATACTCTAATAAGCAACAATGAATCTCTTCACTGCTGGTGCACTGAGCTGGATAAATGGAATCATTTCAAGTAAGAGGTGGGCAGGGCCTTTGATTTTACTTTTGCTCTTATTAAAGCCATCAAATGAAGTAGCTAACGTTAACTTAAAAAAGTGGCAGGAGATTCTCATCATTGCTCTAGGAAGGTCTGACGCATAATTAGCATTTGCATAATCGTGATAATCTTCTGCATTCACTTGTGTAAAAACAACTGGTTGAAAGTAACAAATGTCATATTTACATCGCTATTTCCACATCATTTTCCACTGCATGAGATTTGACTGACACTCTTTTAATGCCATCTTGAGGTGATTAACATCTACTGGTACGAGTCTTTATGAATAATTTCTACGTACACTTCAGGTTATTTATGTCAGACCTGCCCTTCTTTATTAGCTGTACTGTACATGCATAAATAAATCATCATCATGTGTATATTGATCTAGTGGCATAAAAAGCAGAAAAAGACAATTAAACTGCAGTTCTTTCTCCAATAATGAATTGTTAACTTAAATGTCATTCTCAGCTCTGGGGCAGGATACTCATGTTTCTGACTACTGGTATTTCTATCAATCCACCCTGCCAAAATTTCCAGCAGATCTACAGGTGACTTGGCTCATCACTGGCATTCCTAACATTTTTACCGTTTTACAGAGGCAGCACAGGTGGTTTTGAACAGCAGTGAAGACCAACTAAAGTGGTCCAATGCTTCAGTCAAATCGTTTCAGTAGCTTATTTCTCATCATCCTATAAAAGTTCAGAAATATGCTTCAAATACAAAAACAGTACACAAGATACAGTATATGAAGTTGTTACTGTCACCCTTCTATACGCTTCATCTGGCTATAAAGTCTATGTCACTACTGGAGGATAATGACAGGGGTGATTATGTCTCTATTTCTCACCTATGATCCCGCTGTCCTTGCTCTCGAGTGTAGAGGTGGGGCTGGTGATTGTTCCACAGGGACTGGAGCGGCTCAGAGGGGGGCGGCTGGTTGTGCTGTTGAGTGTTGAACATGGGCTGTCGGTGCAGGGAGACGCCGTGCTGCTGGTCAGCGTAGAACAGGGGCTGATACCCTGGCTGGTCACAGAGCACTGTGAAGAGGGGATATACACCAAAGGGTTGAGGCACAGCAAGAATGTGCACCACTAATCAAATATGTCAATGCACTTTGAAAGCATCCCAATATAAACCTCTTTTATGCAGTTATAGTCTCAATACTGGCAGCATACTGCACATTTTTTCAGCATGAGCAGCAATGAATGCAATAAAAACTCATTTTTGGGCCATATTTGGACAGAGAATTTAGGAAATTGTAAGAAAGGTTGCTTAAAGACTCATTACATATTTGACCTGGATCATGTGAACGCAATGAGAAAAGCTTTCACAAATAAACAAGCCTTCCGCATGTGAGCATGACACACAAGCTGAAGGCCTTAAGCTCTGTAAATAGAGCACGGCTGGAAAATTACACACTCATATGTCTGCAAGGGGGAAAAAAAGCTGAAGAAAGTTTCACTAGGGAAGAACTCTAAACTTTGTTGTTACACAATAGATACCTTTTTCATGGTATCAAGCCTGTTTGACAACCATATAACAGCTGCATCTTTGTTTGAACTAACTGACAAGCATAGAAATCTGAATTACAGCAGGTTTATCCAGTTTACTTGTCTTCTTCCAATTGTGCTCTGCTTCTTCTGAGCATTCTAGTGTGGTAGTGGCCATTCTGGTCCCGCTCCAAGAAGAACTAAAGCTACAGCGGGTGATTACATTTCAGTGTGTACTCCTTCTCTGTCGTGTTTAAACTACCTGGGGACTATTCCTTTAGCAGGCAAACCTTGTAGCTAAATATTAAATTAAGGTCAAATCAGAGGGATATTTGCACATTTGATCACTTGTTTCAACATAAAAGAGATCTAACTGCCATTATCTCCTACCTGATTTCCTAAGCCCTTTTAAATATTCTTGCACAATCATGTTTAGTAAGACATAATATATTTTTGCCCTGTTAAACAGTACTCTTCCGCTATTACATACTTGATTTTTTATTCTGCAATGAAGTAGCTCACAAAAGAGCAATTCATACAACTGTCAACTCACTTACATTTATGTAGTAGACTTTAACAGAGGGTCATAAGTGTTGATTGAGAGGGATCATTATTGTACGAGTCTATTTACTGGGGGGGGGGGGGGGGGGTTTGGTAAATTTTGTGCCATTT
>JAPQRQ010000015.1:23709415-23735114 GCA_037367365.1 Apogon talboti
GAGAGAGAGAGAGAAGAAATGCAAAAGAGGGGGTGATTGAGAGAAACAGAGAGCGCAGAGACTTCTTGCTGGATTAACGTATTCCAGATGGGACTGAAGATGAGAGGCGGTGGTGTCTTAGTTGGACAGGCTTGGCTGCACTCCGTAGCTCACATAAACTTGCGCGCGCACACGTTCACACACTCTCTCAGACAGCTCCCTGCGCTGATAGCAGCTTTGGTCTGTCTGACAACCCAGAATATTGTCTGCATGGCTGGAGACTCCCAGTAAAACCCTTCTAGCCAGCGCAGGGAATGTAAACTACAGCAGGAAACCACTGCAATTAGCCTTTTAGCGAACTTTAAAAATGAGCGCTCAAACACACACATGCGGTGTTGGGAACGTGAAAAACAGCAAGACAAACAAAGAGTTTTTCAGTGCGTTAATCTGCAAGTATGCCCCCCTATTGCTGCAAGGAGAGATATGATTAGATTATGGTCGAGATGTCCTGGTGCAAGTCAGATGATGTATCTGGGACAGCGGCACAGACCACTGAGGACTGCTTTTGTCTTCACTGTGGAGTTGAGGTTAGCTGGCTCACACTATAACAAGATTAGAAAATCCCACAGCTCCTCCAAAAATGCTTACTCACGACATTGAACTTTATCATAAATCATCAACATGCTTTCCCCCACTAGAGATACAGATATATGCTCTTTGTGCAACCTTTCCTTATTTGCTTTCAGGCACATGTCCTATGAAATTCAAATGCAAAAGGAATGCTAGTGTTGTCTGCAACACATTCTACAAAACCTGCCTGTAAATTTGCAAAGAGACAACAAGAAGGATATTTCCTTGAGCCCTCTAATCTTTCTTCAGATTGGCAACAGAATTGCTTACACATGCAAGGGATTCAGCAAAGACTAAATACTGAGCCATGAGACAAACTACTCTCCCAGGCAACTAGTTGTGACATTTTAGGTCCTTTACTTCTGCCCAACATTTCCTGTGTAAAGAGGAAACACATTCCAGACTCCAGACACAGGAGCAGAAATTTAACTGAAAACAATCTGAAAATAGGCAGTAAATGCACAGTTTAGATCTGTAAATCCTTGGAGGATAGCAACAGCATGCCTCCCCTTGCAACACTGCTCCATCCGACTCCAGCCTTGACTAACTGTAACCCAATCCTGCCTTTCCCCCCTCAGACTCTAGTTATCAGATGACTCTATGTGTAACCCCAGACATAACACACAGATTAGATGGGACAGCACTGATAGCCGTTTCCTATTACTAAATCCAATACCGGTCGCTCCCACCTTTAAAAATTCTCTGAATCAGAAGGAACAATTTCCCAAACCACAGCAATTTTGACCACAGATACTAATCATGGAGGTGTAAGTTAGTGAGAGAGACAGGGCAGAAGCTTTAGCAGCCATGTCAGAGAAAATTATCTGAAAGTGTCACTGCAACAAGCCAAGCATGAGAGTCGAATTCAGCTTGATGCACAGTGCCATCTATGGTTATGCCATGTGAAATGCATACTGAGGAAGGGTGCGTCTGGAGGAGCTTCTATGCACACAGTGATTCTCAGCACGCTTCTTCAAATCATGCGCTTGTTATCAGAAATGGCCAAATGAAACTATGTGCTTTTTCCATTGGAGGTTCTGATGTAGATAGTGCTATGACTACTGTAAAGTAGACTTCGATGTGACACTTTAAAAGCACCTCTATCCATTGCAATTCCATCAAACTAAACCTATTTGCAGAACTAGATAGGCTTTAACAACTTAACAACCAAAAGGATGAGGTACCGATTAAAGAAAGTCCAAGTCAGCCTGTTATTTCGCAGACAAAGCCAAAGAGTCTGTCCTGAAAACCCCCATTCATTTGTGGATGGTCAGGCACAAGCTATTAGCAGGGAGTCACACGGCTCCAATTAAAGTGAGACAGAGAAAGCTGTGTGTGAGACACACTTAGTTCAGGTAAATGTCTTGGGCCAAAAGCACACTGCCTAATATGTTACATTGACTGTATTTCATCTAAAAACAACAGGGGTCATAGTTGGAGTAATCTAAACCATATGCTGAAGTTCAGATTCAGTTTACACAAAGTGCTAAGAGGAACACAGGATTCACACATGAAATAACAAACATGTGGTGGGCTATCAAAGGTAATTTTAGGCCACATCTGATGGCTGATAATTCAGGAAGAGGCAAAAGCTCCTTTCGTAGGACTCTGATGTCCTAGCATCAGCATGTGACAGGAACTTTTTTTTCTCCCTCCATTTATAATCTCATCTCAACAGCGTTTATTACTGCACTGCCCATCTGGACGCAAGCACTGAGGGATATGTGATTGTGGTCTGTAATGAGCATGAAAAGGTCTGCGCAAATGAGAGTTGGCCGCCTGACCCTTGAAGGACAGTGAGAGAAGGATAGGCAAGAAATAGGCTTTACAAATCAGATACAAAAAAATACATAAAAATGAAAATAATTTAATGTACATATCAGGAAATGTTTGCCAATAAATATAGGACAGAAAGAAACATCTTTAACCAAATTATTTTGAATGAGAACAGGAAGGAAAACCAGAGAAGAAGGGTTTGTTGATTTGTGTCTGAGGAGGACCATCGACTGCTGCAGTAATCAGAGTGAGACTCAGGAATCCATGACCAGTGAGTTATCCATCAGCAGGCACGTGTACGCATACACATACCAAACAGCCAGATACCTATGGCCGCCAACCTACGATGTCCATTCAATACCAGTGAAAGGACGGATTGTTCATGCTTAGGAAGTGATCAAGGAGTTTTCCCAGCATTCTTCAAGATGGACTCTGACTTCTTCACATTTCAGCTTTTCAATAAGACAGTGTGTCCTCTTTGTGCAGCAAAGGAGAATGAAGTCAGTCTGACAACAACTCTCTTTTTGTTCCAAAATGTCATTGGTGAACTCAAAAGTGAAAAATAATATATTCCAGCAAAAAGGAAGAGCAGAGATTGGTATTCTGAGAGCTGCATGACAAATCAAGTCGCCCGTGTTATTTACTGAACATCTCATGGAGAGCAAAAGATATAGTTTGCATACATTTTAATGGATATCCTAGACTTTTTAATCATTTCTGGACTCTGGTTGGACGCAGTCAAAGAACTAATAACAGGCTTTGTAAAATTAAAATAGGAATGCTAATTCAAAATTCACCCACTGATATGTCACCATTGTCCTGTCTAGTTAAAGCAGTATTCCCACTCTACTACAGAGAGACTGTTAATCTTTTTAAACATTGTATGTTATAATGTGGCGACCACTCTCACATATTCTGTTTTACCAGGCGGTATGAATAATGCATTAGTCCACAAGGTGCAATTTGTCATACATTAAGATAAGAATAATAACTCGAGCTATGTAAAAGCAGCCAGTATCACTTACCCCTTACCCCTAATCATTTAAAATCCAGTATGATACAGCACTATATCATATCAAGTCTACTGAAGCACTGATTCAATATGGGTCTCTAATGCAGTGGGTGAATTGGGATTGCACCGCTCATAAAAATGGGAACTGCATGAGATAAAGAGCTGAAGCAGAAGTGTAGTGAAGCGCAGTGAAGTGGAGAACTGGATAAAACCTTTCACTGGGCACCCATCTGAAGATCCTTTGAAAAGGTCTCAGCAGCTTCGACATCTTACAACTCTGTTCTCAAAGAGGCGTCAGTATTCCCTCAGAGCTGGCTGGTTAGCATGATGCTCAAAAGCCAACTTCAGGAGAGCTTACCTAAAACGGATATAACTGAGTTTAAGGAGAGTTCCTACCCTTTAAATTGAGCAGAAGTAAATCACATGTGGAATGGTGCAGAAGGAGGCAGTTATTGGAATGTAGAGTAAATGCCAAAAACTCACTGACATTCATCTATTCATGTGAAGCGCTTCGTGACCAAGAGGGTCGCGGGATGCCGAAGCCAATCCCAGTTACCAACAGGTGAAGGCATGGTACACCCTGGACATGTCACAGTTCATCACAGGGCTGACATATACAGACCAACAACCATTCACTGTCATATTCACACATACCGATAATATAGATTGACTGATTAACCTGTTAACCTGCATGTCTTTGGAAGATGGGAAGAAGCCAGAGTACTCACGCAGACATGGGGAAAACATGGAAACTCTAACCCATGCACAACCTTCTTGCTGTGAGGCAACACTGCTACCCACTGCACCCCCATGCTGCCCAAAACACTGAGCCTGTTTACATGACCATAAAAATCCAATAATTGGGAGAAATACTTCAATCAAAAACCCCTAGTTTAGATGTTTCAGTACAGTTTTCGTTCATAGTGTGTACGTACATAGTGACAGTAGACTCAAACTTCCTGTTATTGTCATCCGCTCATATTTGACTGTGTCGCATCCATTTTCTATGATTTCTTTTTTCTTTATTACAAATGCACAGATGTAAAAGAACAAAACAAATCAGATTAACAGGTACACATGCACAAAGACGTCAGAGTGTTGGGGAGAATTCCAGGTGAGTTGATCTGATTCTCATAATCAGAATAGTGTTATATTAAAAAGCATATCAAAGTATGCTGTTTACATGATCACTTGAATAATCTGATGACTTCAGGAGTCAGATAATGATTGGAGTATTAGCGTGCATGTAAACAGGCTCATTGACGTTACTATCAATTTGGTAAAAGACTGAGAAGCATAATGCAGGGCCAACTTAAACAAGTGTGAGTTCCGCCCTGACACTTTGAGCTGTAACCCATTAAGCAAGTTAGTAACATGCTATGCTAAGCTTAGCTCTAGCTGATTCACATCTGAGTCTGTCAAATTATAACAAGCCCAAATGAACTCCATTCAAATAAGCTCTGCAGGGAAATTTCAGATTTGTAATGAACTGCAGTAAGTGGTGAATCAGCCAAGGACAATGCAATAGTGTGAAGACATTGTTCACTGGTTATAGAGTATGTGTGTGAAAAACACCTCAAATATACCAATGCATATTCACCTGCATTATAATTTCTATTACCGTTTTCCTGTTGTAGCAAACCTGTACCAAAATGCAAAACCTAACATAACACTTCATCACACCCTCATAAAAGATTCATCAGAGATTGACAGAAAGAACAGTACAGCCCATTGCAAACCTGTCGGACTTTTATAATGACAATTCTTCAAACTGCTTTACACTTATACTTTTTGATGGACATATAGACAGTCATACAAAAGCGACATGTGGGGTTGTTGAATGTATCAAAGGCTTTGGATTGTTCTATTGAGTCCACATGCATCTGGATTTTACCCAGTGTTATGGCTTCAGCGGTGTTTGCTCTCAACCTGGAGGAAAGAAAAGCATATTATGTTGTATTTTTAGACCCTTTCAAACAAACAATTGAAATTAGTGCCCTCTGTTAGAGATGTGAGCACCTGCTTGGCTGGTCGATAAGTGAATCAGTGTCAGACACACTAAAAGCTAAAGCAACACATTCCTACTTCCTCACTCCTGCAACTTCCACTGAAGCAAAAATGACTTAATCCATTTTAGTACACAGCATATACACAACAGCTGAACAGAAACCACTCTCCCCTTCAGTGCATATCCACCTATTAAAATGATACACTGCCCATGTCAGCAATAAATTGCTAGAAGCTGCTGGTTTATGATCCCTTCTGGGCATGTATACCCCATATACATACAGTGACAGTATCTGTATCACCGTTGCATTCACATCCTTCAACTTTTGATTGGACATTAACTGTCATGACCCTATTAGTACTCCAAGCTGTTACAGGCTCTATCCTCAGGCATAATGTGTGGTTGTATACAGCAAAGGGCAGCTTTAATATCAGATTTAATAGGGATATTTTTACACATGTAATTCACTTAGCAGGGCAGCCGTAAGGACAACACATGTTATGAATCCCACAATGGCACAGTAACCTATTACAACCAGCGGAGGTCACTGTGGAGATTGCCCAGGAGACAGACGGAGCGTGATCTGGGGGGAGGAGAAGTTCCATTAGAACCAACTCCTGCAAGGAAAGCTTCAACACCTCATCTACTGCGCCACCAATTATATTCTCCCCACGTGAGATCAAGGTTTTTTTGTTCTTTGACATGCACAGGATTGGAGCGAGACGGGTCCATTCAAGCAACATTCTTGCAGTAATTTTCCCTCCTCAGGACCTTTAAAGAGCCTGTAAACTATTAGGACTGTAAAACCTAGGTGCCGTTCAACACATGTCAGGGTGCTGTGTTTCATGGTTAAGCTCTGAGCTTAGCTGATCAAAGCTGTGGCGCTCAACACCACCCGGACTTTGTGGCTCAGGCATCCGTCACTCCCTAATTAACTCAATGTTTCTCTGTTGTCCCCTGTGAAGTTTTCATGAAAAGAACAACCCACTCAGAGCTCTCTAAACTGATATATTATCCAATGTGTCAGGAAATGAAGCCAAGCCACAAAACGTTCTCTCAATCTGTGAAACCACTTCCTTTCAAAGACATTAGTGATGGTTGAATGAGAAGGAGAATAACTGGATGGATGAAAAAAAAAAATTCATCAGCTGATGAACATAGAAATAAAAAGGGTTTAACACATCAGTCATTCATTAAACCTAACAATATTTATTATTAGCTTTGTAAAGAACTACTGACTCCTTGACAGGACCAGTCAGTATCAAACCCATGTGAAGTTCACCTAATGGCTCTGTTGAAATACTACCGAGAACCGCCTGAAGATAAGACATTTTTGCATCTAACTTATATTTAATGGTAATAATTTGCAGGCTTATCTCATTTCTATCCCTTTTTCCTGTCAGGAGATGTATCCACAGTATGAACACTTTAACAGAGATAAGTCTTAAAATTGAGTTTGACACCATGTTGCCTCGAGAGCTCAGTATGACTGAGGATGAGAAAATGCAGCAATGTGACCCTAGTTGTTTTCATTGCAGAACTGAGACCTTTCGCTCGGTATATGTTTATTAACCTGAGGTGTGAACTCTCCCCCTGCGGGATTTCACAGTTACCTGTGAGGGCTGCAGAGGAGAGCCTCCAAACCCTCCCCCAACGCTACTTCCACGGATGTCCTATGTTAACATCCTATCTTGTCTGTCCATTTCTTCCCTTTTTCCATGCCCCAGAGCACTGCAAGTGGGAATATGCCTTTAATGAGTGTTCCCCTTCCTTTGTCCCCAGGGCCCCTTTCACCTTCACAAATCCAACCTTGTCTATTCAATTCCATCTCTCTCCCTGCCCCCCATTTATGGCTGCAAATGTACATTTCATCACCACTCAAGGTGTAAAAAAGCCATTGCATCACTTTATAAATATGAGCAGATATAGTTAATCCTGAGTGCCTGTTGAGAAAATGGGAATATACAGTATATATACCTGTCATCAACCACATCAGGGCTATTGACTATAGTCATCCTTGAATATTGTCCAAGGAGTAAGCATTTTTGCAACTGTGTTTGACATTTTTAGTCAACATTTGCATAATATACTGCACCATATTTCTGCAAGCCCAGTATTTAATGTTGAATAGAGTCTAAACACCACATGGTAATCCAGATTTAAAAGAGGAACAGAGGCAAATTACTGAATTAAGTTGAATTAGCCTGTAAAAAGCAGAAGCAGACTGAAATACAGTGCACCATCATAACTTAATAGCATAACTTAAATCCAAAATCTAAGTTGGAAAAACTAAATGTAAATGTTGTACAACTTAAACAAGATGGCATCCAGATGAACCCATGCTCTGCCTTCTACCGGCTCACCTTTACACCAAACAGATCAAAGCTGTAACTCTCTAAACAAAGACTAGTTATCCACAGATGAGTGCCACATGCGAGTGGGGCCCACACTGGCCACTTAAAGGATTTCTCCCCACTCTGCCAAGTCTCCGGCATACAATGACTCAGGATGAAACAAGTTCAGCTACATCCCCCGCTTTGAAGTACCCCACAGCTGCTGACAACTATGTCCTCTACATGATGGATAGAAGGAGCTGGGGAGGACTGACAATTAGATGCAGTGTAAACACACACCCATTACGAGAGAGTAAAATGTAAACACACAGCGGTTGTAGGGATGAAGTGATGAAAACAATTCTCTGTACGCAGCGTGAGCTCATAGAATACCTGCTGAGATTTTGAACCCAGAGTTGTGGATATAGTGTGAAGGAGGATACAGAAGGATGATATGAAGTGAGTATCAAATGTATATTTAACAGTACCTGGTGATCTTTTGCTAGGGCGTAAAGGCATCATGTAGGACTGTCTTGGCAAGAGAGGTGAGGATGGGAGAGACATGGATCCTCCCTTGGCAAGGCTTAGTCTGAAAATATCATCCGGTACATTGATGTGACCGCCGCCAGGTCCATGAGGCGGCTGTAGGTTTCCTTCAGGTGAGCATCTTCTTTGGGCGCTGTGACTGTGACCATCACCTGCAGAGGAAAACACAGCAATCAGTAAGATCATAGCCAGTTGTGAGAATTACTAAATTTACAAGTATACCCCATACGCTACAGCTGAAAATCATAAACAGGTGAAATGTATAAGAAAAAAACAGAACAAATTATGGATGATAGCATATGCACTGGCTGAACTTTGCTCAATGTACTGAGCACAATCCAATTAGTTGGTAGAGATTTCATAAACAAATTACTAAATCCATACACTTTCAAGGCTTTTACTCTTTTATATTGTTATGCAACATACAAACACATGCCACAGGCGAGCAATCAAATCAGCTTATACAGCGGGGCAACTGTAAGATTTTAGAATAGAGCAGTCTCTCTCAGAGATTCCCTCTGTTAAAACAATGAAATTCTAATATTGAGCACATGTGGTTTTATGAATCTGTTCCCCTTCCTCAAAGTTTAATGAAAAATTGGTGCAGGAGGTAATCTGCTGACAAGGTAAAGGTAAATACAAAAAGCAAGCCAAATCATGATGCTACTGTGACATATAAATTGTTGTCTATTAAACATCAGTCATATCAAATGCACCTTTCAAAACAGGATGGCTTATTTAAGCAGTTTTGCTCTGATTCACGATGCTGCTCTGTAGCGTAGTTTTCAAACCATGCTGCATCAGCCAATTCTAGTCCTTCTTTAGAAATAAATTAACTACAAACACTAGAAAAGTAAAAAAAAACCCAAAACATCAGGGTAAGTTTTTTCTTAGGTTGGCAGTCACCACACAGTCAGGTTGGCAGTCACCAGTAGAGGTGGGAAAGTTGCAGGAAAAAACCCACATCAGATCAGAAAACACAGGGCTACATAATATGTATTTAAACCCAGGGTCATGGGCTAGTGAGCATTTCTCATGGCATTGAGACACATGAGAAGGACATTCAGTTAGTGGAGTAAATAAAGTGTGTCATTGACCGCTGAGTTGAGATAACAAGTCATTCATTAAACGACAGCAGAATACACAAGATATTCACATATTTTTGCTACTTAACAAAAACCTGATTTAACAAACTCTTTAACTATAAAATGAACAGCCAAAACTCCAAACAGCAGCCTTACACCTTGGTGGTTAATCACATAATCTATATGAATGTTATTGTGTCCCACATAAAACCTGCAGGCTGTAACCCTACTGTAATCTCACAGGGTTACAGTGACAACTCAAGACATAATAAACTTGTTCAGGCAGTTGCAGTCTGTTTTATAATGTAATCCACAAAACTACAGATTTCTTACAGTGGCATTCATACTCCAATTTCTGCTTCTGCAGATATATTTCACACTCATTGATGTCAAACTGACATCTAGGACTATATATTCTCTGCACACCTCTCACTTGACAGGATGGTTCCAACAGAAATGGTTCCCCACAGTCTTCACAGATGTCTTAGGTCAAGACTTGCAAATGACTTTACCTGCCTACTAGTTTGCTTGGTGGAATCAAAGCCCTTCATGGAAAAACTGGTTCTACTTCACTGGGAACCAATCATGCATGGAAAGACCTTCCTCGTTATGGAGTCAGCTAAAAGCAAAGTAATCTACTCTGTGGCATCAAAGTTGCCCACTCATCAAGGCCACAAATTAAAATGTATGAATTATCAACCTCAAGATAACATGTAATACCTCACTAATAATACAGATCATACGTCAGCAGACCCAGCTAAATCATAACTGCAGATGTGGTGAACCACAGCAATGACAATTAACTTCAGTTCTGCGTTCAGATCTGTGCTGTTGGGGAGGACTTCAGCAGATTAGCAAGACGCCTGTCTGCAGCCAGAGGTTTGCAGGAATCACTGCAGACTTTACTACAAGCTACTATTAGCATCCTGGTTCTCTCCTCGGGGAAATGAGTGTTGTTGGGCTGCTGGGCTAATCAGAAACAGAGACCTATTTTCCCCATGCCTCCGCCTCACCATGGGGGACACAGAGCTGTCTTGTGTTTTAAAGAGCTCCTAAACAAAGAAGAATGCCAGACGCAGGAAACCCTAAAGGTTGCAGTGACACCTCTGAATGCCTTCAGACATGGAAAAACATGTGAAAGACTCAAAAGTCACTCAGCCTAAGGTCATGGCCTGCCATTCACTTGAGGGGGATCTGGTGCATCTATATTCAGAGTGTGTTTATGTGTCCCTCTGTCTTGGAGTAGAAATGGGAATAGGGAAGATAGGGTAGAGTAGGGTAAGGTAAGGTAGAGTAGGGTAGAGAACTGCAGACTTAAGATTTTTTAGACAATTTTACCCAGATTCAACCCTCCCAGTAGTTAGAGCAGAAATCTGGCCTGGGACCTCTGTCAATACCAATGCTTACCTAGACTGTCTAGTAGTGTGAAAGGTTTACAGCAAAATTGGATCAATTATCCCATCAGTTTTTAGTTGTGCTGGTTTTGTTTTTGCTTAAACTGGTTTGCGCAAACCACCTGAAATGACATTTTCATTATGAAAGGATTGAGGAGTCAAGGAAGCTTCTTATTGGACCAGAGTTGCTAAACACTAATTCATAGG
The DNA here is from genome assembly GCA_037367365.1 of Apogon talboti. NCBI lineage: Eukaryota > Metazoa > Chordata > Actinopteri > Kurtiformes > Apogonidae > Apogon > Apogon talboti. The sequence continues at coordinate 23,720,386 of JAPQRQ010000015.1, forward strand.
CTCTGGCAGTCTTATTTCCACTGTGGAGTGTCTGCTGAGTGGAAGTGCAACTATATTTTTATATATTGGTTGGGTCCAGTGTTTGACTTCTATCAAACCAGTTTGTAAATTCTTACCCCTCCCAGACTTAGTTAACAGTTCCAATGCCGGACCTCCTGAATAACACACAGATTTTTTTGGGACCACACTTTTAAAATATGCTTGATATTTAGGAGTTAAAGTGTGTATCAGTTTGTCACTACTATTCAACTACAACCACAATAGCCACTAAAGGAGACGGTGACAGTGTTACCAACTGTAAGCATTCTAACCCTTGAGGCTAACATCATCTCTTATATTTCTTTTAACTATGGATTAATGGACGACAGATATTAAACTGATGGTGGGAGCCTCACCTTTCATTTGCTAATCATTTATGATTTCACAACTATTGCAGTCAAAATCACTACTATATCAGGTAACAGATATTATGAATGAAAAATGTGAAGGTTCAGTGTAGCTACACCTATGTAGGGCAAACACCAGTTTATATCCTTTCCCTAAACCTAAAAAAAAATGGCAGTGTTTGTCTAAAGCCTATATCTGCCGTACTGGTGGCTGCTGCTATAAAACTACTAGTGGTTCACTTGCTGCAGTCACAGCAGGTCGCGGTTTGTACAGGTTTCAGCCATACAGCATGCTAAAGAGATTATGACAAAGTTGTAATTTCGGTAGTTGGTTCTGAAAACAAGAGGCGCCACATAAAAGCTGGTCGTCCAAGTGCTGGTGAATCGGCTGCAGTGTGTCATGGTGACTGCGCTGCCATCTGACCAGTACTATATAACACAGAAGGACACAAGGACAAAAACTTGCCAGTGCTATTTCAGTTTCTTTCCTAAATCCTGGCTGGGGCAAGGCCTGCAATTTCAGCCCCTGCTGTGGTCAAGGAAATCAACCCTTTCTAATTATACAGTGCTGCCCCAAGATGATGTAAAAATGATTACAGTCCCTTGCATGCTCTTTCCTCCTCATCAAAGTGAAGGTCCAGAGCCCACGAGAACATGCCCAACCCATAAAACCATTCAATATTATTTCAAGACATTGATTTAGAAAAATAAACATTTAAGTGCAAATCAATTATTTGCGCAGATCAATGTGAGTCAATCTTAAATGCGTGTTCCAACCAATATCCCGTCTTCATGTCTCCTACATTTTCAACAATGTCATTTCACTTCTTAAAGGGGCTCAAAGGGAAATAAAATCCTAACCAGCAAAACAGAGACTGCAGATTTATATTGGACGATTATTTCTAGGTCTCTGAAACCCAGTTATAAAATTTGCACCAATATTCAGTAGTATTCAGTTGTTCTGACAAATGCAAGAAACATCTACTGTAAATTAAAAACAAATACATTAACAATTCAGCAATGTCTGTTGTATAGAGTGGGTAATTGCAATACTACAGACTAACATCCCCTTTTGTTCATCTGTCTGCTGCTTGTATTACATACAATCACTGCATTGTTTTTTAAAGTTAAATTGGTAAACATATTGAAAACGCCATCTTATGTTAATTTGAACTACATGAATATCTTATATACTGTTGACACACAAAAATACTCCATTAGCTTCTCACTAGTTAATTTTATGGGCCACAGAGAAAGTAAAGACAGACTATAATTAATGCAGATTCTTTCAGTCGACACACAAAGCACGATGACCATAGGACAATCCACCAAAGGGGGAATTCTCCCGCTAGACTGAGTGCCAATGTGGATTCCCTGTGTACTTCCGAGACCAGGGTGACAGACTCACAAAAGCTGTCATGGTGAACACACAGCGACCCACAGAGAAGAGAGAGAACCAGACAACCAGAAACACCGAGTGGGGGAGGGTCTTCAATAAAAGTCGTCTGTCATGATGAAGGATAAATGAGATTAAATATGTTAATAAGTTGCAAATGTGCCCGGCTCAAAATTCACTTTATAATCAAATACTGAACTTACTAATTTGAGTGAAGCTAAGCACCAGTGTTTTTCTCATGAGGGCACTCTAATTTCAGACCACTTTACTTAGTCAGTGGTCACCATGGAAACAGTCAAAATACTGTATGAGGAAGCCTGATAAATGACTTTAAAGGACAGACTGATGTAAGTTTCTAATAAAGCAAACAGAATGTGCTCGCTCTTTTCTAACACATATACAATTTCACTTGTAAAACAATGAGATTAAAGAGTGTTTTGGACTTTGAAACTGGTGTAGAATGAAGTATGTAGGGATTAAAAGGCAATCAATGTGGTGTTTTTTCTTTGTAGGGTTCTAAGTGTCATTTCTGTTCACTCCTGTTTATTACAAGTTTGGTATATGAAGCAACTGCCCTTGTGCCTCCTTCATTTTTGTCCATCAACAGCCAAATTCCATTAACTCTTTACCCGTCCATAGAGATTCTGGTACCGATTTGAAAGGATTACTCATCAATGTTGGTGGTCCCTGAGGAAAGAAAGAACTCAACTGAAATTCATATGCACTTGGTAATGGGAACAAATTAGCTGCTTTATGTGAAGTTGAACGCTAAAGGCAAAGGAAGACTGCTGAATGTTTTGGACTGTTTCTGTCTCTGCCTTTCCCTCTGATGCACACTCTGCAGTGGCCTGAGCTCTGGAATGCCTTCCCCACTGGCCCCAGGGGGAGAACAGACTGACAGGGAGGGGTATGTGTATCTTGGGGAGAAGGAGGAGAGGACGAGGAGGAGGGTAGCACTGGGCAGGGACCGAGACGTTTCCCATTCCTCTTTATAGATCGCCAATGTAAGTGGATATGGGAAACAGATCAGAGCCAGACAGATCCTTTACCGTGTTTGATTTCAGAAATCCTGACAAGGACGTAATACAAAGACTAATAAAAGGGATATGTGTGTGTTCATGCCATGAATCAGCCTTGACCAAGGCTACTGCTGCCTACATTTTTTTCAAAATAAAAAAAAAATGCAGGAAAAAAGATTGAATTTGTATGTGCACCCTAGAGACAAAAGACAACCCAATATATGACCATTCAGTAGAAAACAAGGTTGTTACCATGATAAAATGCCAAAAATCACATTTGCTCTGTCAAAGTTGTGGCATAAATTAGGGCAGGTCCACTGCTGACACTGTCAGATATTTATCGATATCCATGTTAGCAGTATTATGTGAGCGGTCCTCGAGTGAATGTCTCTCTGCAGGCCTCTTCAACATCAGACTCCGTGCAAGTGGGGCATACTGTTCATTCGTGTAATAAAATGAAAAACGCCCCCCTGGGCTGCAATCCTTTCTCATCCAGTAAAGGTAATCATAATTACAACCCTTCAATGGTCAAATGGAGTCAGCTTTTGTCCCTTGGACTAAAGCAGTAGTATCTGCCAAGAGTTTTATGAAATAGTGCTGTGTGTTACAGGTTGAGCTTTTTTTATTAACTGTTTTCCCTTAATGGATAAAGGAATAACCAAGAATAACCATGTCTTGATCTCTCTTAAACCATGACATGTTTTTCACTGCCATTACATAGGGTTAATCACAACCATTACAAGGCTTAGACACAGCATCCAAATAATTTTGACCACCACCTCAGCTATATTAATGGGTAATGTACAGTGACTTTTCACAGATCTACAGGTTGCAGCTCTTCTGAAATAGACTTCTTTGTTGTTTTATGAGCTTTCTGGATATTGTTTAATTAATTTAATTATTGAAATTTACAGTACTTTAGCTTTTCCAAATTTTGTACACAGAAATATTCATAATAGTGGTCCCAAACAATGTGAAATACATACATATACCCTACCCTTCGAATCCAAGTCTTTCATAAACTGGAGAAAATGTTAAAACCTAGACATCACCTAAAGCCTCTGAAAACCAAGCGAAAACCTTGATCAATGTCCTCTTCTAGTCTAGAGACAGCTGGTACAGTCTAAGCAGAGGACAGATGAATGATGGATGACAGAGCACACTAGTCCATACCATGATCAATCACTGAAACAGTGCTAAAGTCGATCTGAGGATACCCAGTGAAGATGGCTCACAATTCAGATGAGGTGTAGGAGCCCGTTGGGAGGTGAGCAAGATTTGTTTGATTAACTGATTTTACCGTCAACCTTAGAGACCCATCCTAACTTTCACAGCCCTCTGCTTAAAAAATGGTTCTAACAGCTTAAAGACGGATTGAATTTTATGTCTATGCACTAGCATATTGTGCCCTGGAGCCCTAGGTTGTCATGGTGATCTGTTCCAACAACAGATCTGGATTGCCATTAGCACAGATCATTAGGCAGAGCTTCTTCTGGGGCCAGGTGAGGTCATGAGAACACTACCGACCCCTGGACAACAGCCTGTTCAGTAACGTTAAATGGACGAGGATATAGCACAAAGGCTGTCCATCCAATCAGCCCAAAGATCCTAATCCCATAAGTAAACACAGGCCAGGGAAAATTGTATAGCTTAGTACCATCTTTGAACATCTATGTAAATGGGGAAACCTTGTGATCATAAATCAAATTCACCTCATTTGCTGCACTTAACCAGTTGATAGGAACTTGTCTTGTAAATATTAGCACAGGGGTAACATGTTGATTCATTTTTACTTTCAAGTTAAATAAGAAAACTAAATCACTTCCCATCATGTCAAACATCTCTCTTACAAAACTCCTATACAATACACTCAGATTTCTATGCTGCCAAAACCTCCTCTTTTGTTAACCATTAGTGAACATCAACAATAGAGGCTTTTAAAATAGAGAATGATCTTGAAATGCTACCTTTAAAATGAAAAAGATGTAAATATGAAGAGGGAACACTCCACGCAAATTGCTCCTCTTTACAAAAAAAGCACTCGCCCCTGTTCTTTTGAGGCTCGGCACAAAGGAACCAAGGTCATTAGTTCAGCCTGTCTCAAACTCTGCTCAGCTCAGGATGGAAGACATTCATCTGCAGGCACAATAACAAAAAGAAGTGTCTCTGTGTTCAGAAATGCAGAACAGAACCACATGGAGCAAAGTAGGATCGGGAAGGAAAGGGTCCCCAAGCCCAGAACTGAACAAGATCTCCACAGACAGCCACAAAGTGTTTTCTTAACTCAGACACTATGGAAGCAAGGAGGGAAACAAACCTCAAAGTTTTGGAAAAAATAGATATCAAACTTAACTAAAAAGTGAACAGAGTGAACAACCAGTGCTTCTTGCTGTTCATTCTATGGGTGAAAGTTTAGTCTTCGCTCAATTGCATCACAGACAAAAGACGTAGAAGGTATGAAATCTAAAAACACAAAAAGCAGACAGAAGGAATGTGTCTGTCCAGGCAGGTCACGCTGTAATTAGAAAAGTCTGCGGCCCGCTGACTTCTCCAGCCATGACAGCCTCTATCACCCCTTCAAAGACCATCCAAAAACACCCTGGCATGTTCACTGATAAACTCCTTTTCCGTCTCTTTGAAGAACCAAAAGAATCCATTTGCTTGTGGATGGGTGATGGAGTGGGATTTCATGGAGGACGGTGAGGCGGACGAGGACTTGTGTGGATAGACGTCACCGGCTGCTACCTCTACTGTGTTGCCATGTCCAAGGCCGTGAGAATAAATGAGTGTATCCTGTATTAGAGCCAAAACTGTCAGGGAAGTGGTCATATGGGTCTAATTAATTACCTTCCTGAGGGGGGCACCTCCATCTAAAGAGGAGAATAAACAGTACAGTGAAAACATAAATGTGCTGCGGAATAATATTTAAATACGCATTACTATATTTGTATTATACATTTAACTAATACAATCAGTATCATTATGATTGATGGTTGTGTCCACAGTTAAAAAACACATGAACCAATGAATCATCTTTCTGTGTCACAACCAAAAACACAGTGACAGAAAAGTTTTCCAGACAAATTGCTGCAGCCATGGATGTCACTGAAGCAGCTGCACAGGCTTCTTCAATCGACTTTAAACTACTACCACAGCCTCTGCACTCCACACTTCACTTTCTGTAAATTCACATCTCCTCCATAACTGAATGCAGTTCATATAAATATAGTGCACAGTTCATATCAGGCAAGGACTATTTTCAGACAGAGAAACCAGTTGTTCTTCTCTTGGATGTACAGATCATACTCCGCACCAGTGACAAAAAAAATTAAATAAATAAAAACACTGGATATAGATGTTCAGCTCATGTGACGACTTGTTGGCTTTAAATTCACTTACAAAAATATGACTTCAGCTCATAGATATTTAGTCAGTTGTGAAAGCAGCAGGTGCCTAGTATTTGAAAAATGTGAAACTGGCTGACCAGGTCTGCTGCTTTCCCTCAAGAGCCCTTATTTTGCTTTTCAGAAGGCGAGACTGGGAGTGCCTAATGTGGATACACCTGGGGTTTGTGTGTGTGTGTGTGTGTGTGTGTGTGTGTGTGTGTGTGTGTGTGTGTTTGCACATTGAAATGTGTGTAAGTCAAAGATGTGGTTTGAGCTACGCCCTGCTAATCGCTGCCTGCTGGCTGCACGGTGCTTTGATAGCTGCGCAGATCTCCGAGCTCAATGGTCTCCTTTATACATCAGGTGCATTCTTTTCTCCACCATTTTAAATCCCACCAAAACTGTCTGGACATGAAAATCCATACAAACATGACTGGATGAAAAAACAGCAAACACTGGCAAAAAAGCTTTTTTTCCACAATTGTGAGGAGAGTTTTCTTTTAATTAAGGTAGAAGAAGTGTATTGGATGGCAACCCGTAACCCTATGGAACGGCATTTCTAAGTGAAAGTGATCTGAAGATCTAATCATTATTTAAAAGCTCAAGTGGTAAAAGAAGGGCTAATCTGAGATTCATAGCTGCATGGCTTTCTTCCGAGAGGAAAACCATGAGTTGATGATAAGGGAGCCAGTAGTTCTGGTCTGAGTACCAGTTATTATGGTTATTCAAAGGATGTTAATAATGTATTTTGAGGTTGCGTGCATTTCTTCATTTCTGCTGCTCAGTGTGTGTGGTAAACATGGAGTGTGCGTCTCTGTCCTGTACAGGTCACACATCCTTGTGATCTGTCATCATGGTCTAGACGTCCTGTGGTTGTCTGCATGCATTCTGTTTGTCTTGTTTGGTGCCACACAGAAAATGTAGTTATTTATTAAAACAATTTATCATTTAAGCATCAAGGATATGAAAATTTCATGAACGTTGCAATTAGCGATGAAGTGATTATTTTAGAGTTCATATTGTAACAGGGATGATAAAAAGGCTTTTCTTGTTCATCCAGAGATCACAGATTTTCTTGTTGGTACAGAAGTTTAAAAGATCTGTTAAATCTTCATCTTGCCACAGCAGAACAACACTATGAGGGAGTTTTCTTAAGGATCACTTATAAGCCACAGGACAAGGAGGGAGCGTGGCTCAAAATGGCTGCGGCAGATATGGGTAGAGAGGAAGCTGCCACCCAGCTGTTCTCAAAGCAGGACCAGGCTACACTGGCAGTTTTACACTGGAACGTGTGGGCACACTCTGTTCTGAGCTTATTTGTTAATGTCTGAGACGAGCGTTGGTATGTCAGTCAGGGCAGCTGAATATCATCTTACACTTGGTGCAGAAGTTTTTAAGCATATTCACAGTAGAAACAAACGCTCTTCTCTTTTTTTTGTTTGGACAAATAACTCCTTCAACCACCTGTGGTTATTGTTTATTGGGGAAAGTGTTCCCATAACAGTAAAAATTCCTGATGTTAAACCCCTGAGGGCAGCTGACAGGAGAAAGGCCATACTACAAGAAAGGAATCTGTGCAATGTTAGCGACTGTACTTAATTGTGTCACCAAACAGAGAGAATATATAAAATCAAAACTGGACAAGATAATTCAGTTTGTCAAATCTTCACTGACAGGCTTAAAAAAGTGAATATAGCAACCTTTTAATAGTGGTTTTTAATGCAGGTCTACACCTACTAGATCCGAGATGTAATTAGTGTCGTTAAAAAGATGTTTTCCATTTACACAAACATTTAAACAGTTTTCAACACAACAGAATCCTGCTTTGTAACCAATTTACTGTTGTTTGACCCTCTGCAACAAATCACTGGTTCATGTCAAAACATCCAAGAAACTGCCGAGGCAGCATGTACCAGTCACCACCACCACAGCTGAGGAAACAGAGTGCAGGACTTAATGGTCTCTCTTGCTTTCTCACACACCACTAGTTTATACACAGGTCGTGTACATCATTAACATTCATTGTTCACTGTAGGCTCCTGAAATCTACATGAGGTCATCAGCCATTGCCACTTTAACAGTTCTGCTAGACAAGAAGCAAATTACATGTTGCATGTTTGTTTCTCATTATAGAAACATAACTAAATATTGAGTCCTCAACTTCAATCCATGAAAACATTTAAAGAAAAAAAACTGATTTTTAAATGTTATTACAGACACAACGTCTTCAATAAAGACATTAAGGACCCAAGTCGATAAAAATGCCACTAAAAAGTTTGCATCTATCCATCTCTCCAACTCTATGTTTATAGAGTTGTTCTCTGCGACTTTGGAATAATGAGAAACATTGATTTTATGTCACTGCCCTCGACAGGCCATACTAGACACTTACTGTCTTGCTAGGAATTTTAACTATAGCTGCAATATAGATGGACCCCCTGCTCTGCGTTTACAGGTCAACAACAGAGCTGCTGTCTCTTGTCCAACCAGGTGCATAACTGGCTTCTGTCTCCATGATGCCAAACAAATTGAGAAAAGCTGCAGCAACTGGTGGTGGCTGCATATCAGTTGGGTTGTACACGGTTTGTGTGTGTTTGGGGGTGGGTGCAATAAACAGCTGAAACTGTTATGAGCCTCAAAGAGTATACAGCAATACTTGTTAGTGTGATTAACACTGTGTCACCCACAACACAGACAACTGTCTGGCAGCTGCCTCAAGCAGCACAGCTCATTGAGTGGGAAGCTTGGAAGTTGGAGGCCCTTCAGAGACATTACTCAGAACACAGTCGCAGTCAGCAATTAAAGAGGAGTCAACAGCTCTGTTTCTCACATCACTCATGAACAGATACTGAGGGCAGAGCTGCTCATTCTCTAGGTACAGTAATGGTGGTATGCAACTTCACACAAAAGGAGTGGTTTAGGCCTATATGTTTTTCAGCTTACATGTAGTTACGGCAAACAAAAAGTCCCAAATTACTCAATGTGCACAGGCAGGAATGTGCAAGTACATGTTAACAGCACATTGAATTGTGTCTGTACCAAAAGTGATGCAAGAAGCAGCAGACGCACACAGGATTCATGACAAAACATTACACAAAAGACTATCCTTTGAATTCCAAAAAATAAAGGTGTAATAGGTGAAACTGGCTATAAAAGGGTCTGTCCCACAAAGTGAAGACCAATTAAAACACACTTTGTTTTTTAACAATATAAACATCTTCTAGTGCCTTGGGGTCCCAGATCTATTAACTTCACTGAGGCCTATTTGCAATGTAACCTTTCTCAGAAAATGTTCACATCAAAGGCAACAGGACACAGCAAACAAGCATCCCACTTCCGGCACAGCAGACCATTAAAAAAAACAGAGGACTTAAAAGGATTAAAATGGCCAATTCTGAACAGATTCCTTACAGACTGAGTTTAGAAAAGGGCTAAGAGGAGGTAGAAGAGGAGGAATCTAGGAGGAGCACAAGATGGAGAGACTAAATTAGCAAACTGTGTGTTTTTGTGGTCTTGGCAATGTGGAAATCCCAAAGGAGAGCTAATGACTGTAGTGGTATCTGGCATGGGGGCCAAGTTTCCTAGACTGCTTTAAAGTTGCGTTCAGTCCATAGCCACCATGTCATGAGCAACATATGCGAAGCAATCTTGCAATTACACCATTATCAAGGTCTTTCCTCCCACTGATTTCCATTATATTTCACTGAGGGGTGCTCATAGGACCTTTGTCCAGTACAGTCTGCACAGTCTGGCATATAAGAAAGCACATAGGACTGTGAAAAAAACTGTTGCCTGATGAACACTATTTTCATTGATCTGCCAAGAACACTCGGTGTTTACAAAACTCCCAAAGAATACAATCCCTCAAGGTTATGAAAGAAACAAGTTGTCAAAGGAACAGGTAAATACCAACTGTCTGGCATAAATAAGGAGACATGCCTTATCATCACCCGAGAGTTTAATATAATATTGATGCAGTATCTGCTCTAATAAGCTGACTATCTTATAGGAGAAGGAAAAATAAGCACACAGTATCTTGGATGACAAATCACTACAACACTAGATACTTAATTTTAACACGTTTCTCTCAAACCATTTGGGATCAAGATGAAATCTTTATTCAAGCAATGCAGAGGGTGTAGTACATTATTTATGTGGAATATGGCATTATCTTGTCTCAGAGACAATTAACTACACAGCAGTGTATTCCATTTGATTAAAATGGCCTTGCCTATCAGGGCTTCTGTGTTGCAAAGATCATTTTATTGCTCAGAAAGAAACTGAATTGCCAAACAATTCTCTTCCTCAAGGACAAGCCATCATGTACCTGCGTGAAACACAGAGGAAACGTGACATTTAACTTATAACGCTCTCTCACAGGTAATTACCCACAAAAAAGGGATCTTACCTATAAATAACCAGGAAGCCTGGAAATAGCCTATACAGATTTGTGGACAATGCAGCATCAGTGTGGCCAAGTGACCGCTGCTGGCTGTTGTACTTCTGTGACCTCTCATCTGTCTTAAGAGCCCCAACTACAGAAAGGAGTGGCTAGTTTTTATTGTCCCAGCATGAGAAAAGGAGACAGAGCCGCTTGGGCTTGATGGATGGGGTCCAACTGGGGGAGTGAAGCCCAGATAAAGGAGTTGCACCCCACCATAAAACCTCCGCTGCTCTGAGTCCTCACATCCAGGACCTCCTGAGTTGTCTGTGTGTGAAGGTGTATGTCTGGATTACAGGAAAGCTGGGTTATCACCAAGTGATTCATACAGGCTAGACAGGTAGCTCATAAAAAACAATGCCTAAAAACCTACTAAACTTGCTACTGCCGGTGCAACAAAGACTTGTAAAGAAAGCAAAGTCCGGTTCTATTAATGTTAAAATTGAGCGCTGAGTAAAAGATCTCATGTCATCTATGGGGCTGCAGTGTATAGTGTCTGATTAGAGCAGGCTACAAGCTAAAACCGGTCCTGAGGTAGTAAAGCAAGTCTGGGCTGGAAGGAGCAGTATAAGCATAAATGGTCAATCTTCTATGTCAAGACACATCATTGAAGGGGGCCATTGTGTGAACAAGAGACTAGTCAACAATGTTTCGCTGAAAGTGATTCATGCTTAGTCATGTTTTGGAAAATACAGCAGATTTTAAAAGGAAAAGAAAACATCTGTTATGACACCGTGGTGAGGTTTTTGCCAAAGTCAATACTGCATAGTGAAGATAACCTGTTCTTTACTGACAGTTAACACATGTAATGATTCTATGAAGTATGGATAGCTGACAGATGCTGTATTATAGCTGGAACACACAGTACAGAGTACTGCAGGGATGACGTTCGATCTTTTAAGGCCAACTGGGAAGCTAGTATTGTCCCAGTTCCACCAACCGTGCAGCAAGCATGCTTAGACATTTTATCAGCAAGATAATTTTCACAACTGAAATGATTTTAAAACTGATCAGAAAGTGAAAAAATTAGACAGTGACCACAAGTGAATAAAATCATTTTCAAGACTTCTACACTAACATGACTGCAGAGGTGAACTAGTGAGTAGACGAGTTCTTGTGTTTGGTGTGATACTGTTTCATATTGTGGAAAAGCTCTTTTTATTATTTGACTTTTTACAAGATGTAAAAGTATTGAAATTTCTGAGTGGGGTATTTACTTGTATATTTTAATACAGAACCAAATGTGAAAGTATCTTAAGCTTGTGTTACCAATAGACCACATTTCCTGCACCAATCTAAAAGCCAATACAAAAAAAATACACTTAATAAAAAAAATTAATCAACTGACTTTAAGACAAGTTAAAGAACTTTTAGGACACTTGCTCACTTCTGGGTTTGTGACATTTTCTGTTTACGCCCATACTGCTGTAATTTCCCACTCTATTCCTACCACGCACTGTACAGGTGCTTTTCAAACAATAGCTTTTTTCTTGCAGTGCTGCATTCTCAGTCTGGTCTTGTCTCCAACATCTTCCAAGTGTCATGTTCAACAAAATTCCCAGCTCTGCAGTCGATGTTTTTTTTTAAAAGCTCTGTGTGAGTTACTGTGTCTGTGCTTACATAAACACAGCGTTAAAAGGATTTCATTTTTAAGCAGGAGAAACAATGAAAAGTTTGCAAGATTCTTCATTTTAACGGCTTCTCAGACAACGATTAACAAGAAATATTTGTCTTTGTTTCATTTGTGCAAACATGTTTTCCTGCACAAACATGTGAGCATTTAATTCTGTGGTAATCATTTAAACCCACAGAGTGCTCTTCAAAGAAAATGTGTCACGTATATTAATGGTAAAACTAAATAACTGACTATTTATATTAAGGCAACTGCTGCAAATGATGGCTAAGGTGACCATATTTCCAAGTATGTAAGATTTAGAAGTGCTTTAGCGCTTTCATCTTCAGTTCTGTTTACTTGAGTTCAATGTAACTTACCTGAACATGTACCATGTTAATTTTTATCAACATCCACATATCACAACAAACCCTTCCTAGAAAAGTCAGCACCAGGAAGACTTCCTAAAATCTATGACCAAAGATATAACAACAGTTTTACCCATCTACCTCTGAAAAGGGACATGTGTCTGACATTTGGGTTCAGGTCATTTGTTTCTTTCCACTTACCTGAATCCTTCTTGCTCCCCTTTCCTCCATCTCTGTTCTTCTTCAGCACTGCCTTGAACATGGCAAGATTCCTGAAATCCTCTCTGTAGAGCCCCTGCAGGAAAAAGAAAACCTAAATTAAAAAAAACTAAAAAAAAAAATCTCAAGTCCCTTCAAACCATAATAGGACACCATAAATTCAGTAAAAATCATGGAAAACACCTTGAGAAATTCATGTGCTCAAATACATCAGAAACCCAAACCCTAAAGAATCCAAACAGAATTCTACTGATGTAATTTATGCTCATTTATGCACTTGAATATTGTAATATTATGTTTTGGTATGCTGTATTCTCAAAAACACTGTATATTTTTTTAGGTTCAATCAGAGTACATTTAATAGCATATAGCACAACTGACCATGTAAACTAATAATTCATTTAATCATTACAACATTTTGTCAGTTTTCCTTGCTGAATAGGTACAAAAAACCTCCATATACCACGTAATGTATCTCTTCTCTGGATGGTCCCAACTTGAGCTGGATGATACGGCCAAAAATGACGTCTTGATTTATTTATTTTTTCAATGTTATGAACAATTTACAATTTTAATTGATCGTTTTCTAGCAATATGAACTGAAGGCAAAACTTGACCCAAAAAAATTATCTTTCTTTACTAAACCTATATGCCATATATGACTGTGAAAGACAGTAACAATTAATACATTACAAGAGGCAAACAGGCAGCATTTTTAAGTTTTGTTGAGCAACAAATGTCTCCAGAGGAATGACGTAGATCTTGCAGTTTTGGCATTTCTCACAATTTTCAGAAAAAAGGTCTTAATTAACTAAATTAATTAAATATATTTCTAACAGGGTGTCGTCCAGGATGGACCCCGCCTTCGCCCTTAAGTAGCTGGGATAGGCTCCAGCAACTCCTGCGACCCTAGTGAGGACAAAATGGGTTCAGAAGATGAATGAATGGATGGATATTTCTAACACTGGTGCTAACATTTAGCCTCAGTGAGATGTAGCTAACATTACAAGCTAAACATAATGTAACGAGTGAGATATCCATCAGAGTGATCTGCCATGTCTACACAGTCCTGAGAGAAGTTTTGTTTTTAAGCAGATTTTCTAATGTGTTGAATTGAGTTTTGCACAATTTCAACACCCAACTTTGATATTATAAATGCACTTTTACTATTTCATGCCAAATTCCCTGAGACACCCAAAGCATCTTGATCAGAAAATGCTAAAACTGTGTCCTAAAAAGCTATGTCACATCAAACAGTGCATATCTGCATGACATCCAGCTTAACTGGCACACGCCTGGGAGTTTTCCCACAGTACTCCCAATCCTACAGGCCACCAGTGGAGGCATGCATGGAAAGAATGCTCTAATATTTAGACAGAGAAGGACATGATCTGCTATCTTGTTATGCAGGAAAACACCTGAACGCCCTGAATTCCACATGTAATTGATGCTATGTGGCTGAACTTGGTTGTTTGCTACCGTTTACCATGGATGTTCCCATGCTAGTGTGCATTTTGAGTCATTACAGTTAAATGGTTTAACATAGACTGTAGGTCCAATCTGAGCATGCCTGGATGTGCATGTTTGCTTTGGCATTATTTATAGCTACTAGTACAAGGACAGGAGGAACAACATATTTAACAAAACACAGCACCAGCTAAAATAGTTATTTGTTGTGTGGGAGTTTTGCTCTAACTCTACAATATTGGCTGCTGAGTTAAACCTACTATATTAATAGCAGCTGAGTTATCTTCCCGATGAAAAGAAAAGAATGATTTCAACCAAATAAGGATATGCCGTCTGCAAACAAAACACACAGTCCTTGCACTGAGCTCTCAACCTCAGAAGCTAGCTTTAAATATCCAGGTCTCCGTGTGGCTGAGGGAAAGGCTATTGATCTGT
>JAPQRQ010000015.1:23735214-23753118 GCA_037367365.1 Apogon talboti
CACTGAGCTCTCAACCTCAGAAGCTAGCTTTAAATATCCAGGTCTCCGTGTGGCTGAGGGAAAGGCTATTGATCTGTCCTTGATGGTGTCAGATAAAATACTGTGGAGCAGAGCATCCACTGAATCACTTATAGGAGGCAGAGGTGGAAGAGGTAAAACCCTAATGAGCCTCTGCATTTTAACTTGCCTGGCCTTGTCTTCTCAAAAAATTTACTTTTATCTATCGGGGTAGGACATGATTACCCCCACTGTTATACAAACAATCCAACGACTAGCGTATTGCTACCTGTGACTTTAGACTAGTTTAAATGTATAAAAAAAGAAAAAGGAGACACCCACATCATTACATCAGAAAGGTCAGGTGCTTTTTAATGCAACTATAACTTTATTTCCTTTTGGCAGCAGCAGGAGGCAAGCTCAGTAAAAGTTATCAGAAAGGTCAAGTTCTTTGGCAAATAACACTTGAAGTGTGTAGGTAGGCTCACATAAAAGCATTTGCATAAACACTAATGACAGCAAATACTCCACAAAAGCAATTCATTTTCTCCTTACACATTTATCCAAAAATCAAAAATCCAACAGGTCAGAACGACTGCAACATTAGGTGTACGCAGGGTTTAATGACTCATATCTCAGTGTTAACACAGGGAGTGGGCTGTTCCCCCACAGGACGGTATGTGTCTGGCACAACTGGCAACGATGTTAACACACACAGGAGTAAACAACACTTGAAAGTGGCAAAGCTGATGTGGAGCAAATGACGACTATCAGCACAGCTGTGCAATATATGTTAAAAAAGAAAAAAGCAAAATACCATACATACTAGAAATAAGGCTTTTAAAAGTGGGGTCATTTATTAGTTGTGACACTGGAGTTAGATGGATGCGTACTAGTATAAAATATGGTATATGAGTTGCATCATGGGTTTTTGCAAGTGAATGTAAGGCAGTTAATCACTAAAATTGTCCGTTAGTCCGATTTAACCTGCAGGAGTTTGTGCACTGGCTATAAGGCTATAACGCTACAGCTGTCATTTAGTACATTCACATGCACATCTTAGTCAAGCTATGACCGTAGCTCAACTAAACCATTTAATTGGACTGTTGTCTTTGTCCCAGTCTACATGCATGAGAGTAAAATCGATTTATTGTTGAAACCATGTCACCTCTGCTACGATAGATCCTGAAATTAGAAGGATAGTGTGAAAACTGCTACCAAGGTCCTTCCTACATGCAACTGCTTTTAACTACTGCTTAGCAAAAGAAATTGTCCAACATACTGTTTTATTGGTTCCAGATCTGCAGGTCGCTTAAATTGAGATCTGTTTCACTTGAGGAATTTGGTGCAAGTCACATCCATTGCCCTTTACTGCAATTTAATGTTGCCGTTGAGTCATGGTAGTGACTACAGTTGCCCTGAATGCTGCATCTACACTGTTTGCTGCTCAGACATTTCCTTTTCAATGTGTTTGCTGCAGCCCAATCCCTTTCCTCTATCCCTTACCTAATAACTACATTTCTCAGACTGATCCAGTTTCCTCTTGTCTCGGTCAAATAAACGAGGAGATCAAGTTATGATGAAGCATGAGTACTCCTTCAAAATATACATCTATGATTTACAATAGGTGCATGACAGAAACCTAAAACTACAAAAGAGTAGGTCCCAGGTTCTGTTCTAAGAGACAGATCTGAGGACTGTCACTGCACCTGCCTATATAACACATGATAGGAACCTGTGGAACTGTTCATGTCTGTGTGGGAGCAGGCTGCTCATCTCCACAGTAACAATAAACACCACCCAGGTTAAGCCAAAAGGAAATGAGAAACGCCCTCTTGCAACTCCAAAAGCCAACATGACAAATTCCTTCCATCCCCCTCCCCCAGCACAACCACCAGACAGTCAGTCTGTTCCCACTGTCACACCACCTCTTCAGTTATCATCTACAGTACGTCGCTTTACTTCCTGAGCTGTTTTCTTCTTAAGTGGAAAAATAAGCCTTACCTTATAATAAACTGCATATGATTCATACAATGAAAAACATGTATATGCAGTGATTTTTGACTATATTTCTTCCTCTGGGCCGACAGGAACGAGTGCTATGTACTGTAACAGTGATGTTTCCACTGCATTGACACATTCATACTCTGGCCAACTATGACACTAGCCATGGATGATCAAAGCTATGTTATTAATGTACTGAATCCAATAGCTGGATTTCTGAAAGACTTTTTCCTTTCTGTAGCCTAAATAATTCCTTTAAACTGACCTCGGTTTTCTTTTTCCTTTACAGCATTTTGCTCCTACTCTCCTGCAAACAATGTGCACATGTTGCTTTTGTATTAAGCAGTAAAAAGTTGTAGCATGATGTGTTTAAGCAAACTTGTCTGACTTGACATTGCTTATTCTGTGATGAAACAACGTAATAACAATGCTGAAATGATATATTGTGCAGCCCTGCTCCAGAGGTTGGGTGAAATAGAACTGTGGTTTCTGGATGCTTCTCCTCAGAAGTCGTGGCATCAAGTACAAGAATATTTCTCAAACCCTCAAGGTCAGGCACAAACCACTGGATTAAAATCATGTTTGGGTACGAGGCTCCTTATAGTCCCACAGCAAATAGCCGGGCATTGGAGAAACACATTGGGCAAATGGACAAAATATACATTCAGTATTCACATTTCCTTTGTCTTCCACCCAAAAGCAAGTAAAAGCCCCCACTTACCATCTGCTACATAAACTAGGCTTACAGCTGGTAATTTATAACATAATTTTGCCACATTTCATTACAGAAAATAAGACGATCGCCTCGCAGTCACTTTGTTTACATTCTCTCATTCATAAAACTGGCAATCATGGGTAACAGATGGTTTATAAAGGTGGTGGTTTTTTGAAGTTTGTTACAAAAAAGAAAAGAACCACATCAAGTGAGGCAAAGCCCGCCTCATTTCAGAAAGAGGAACTGGAAATTGAGGTGGTAAAGGGGTGCCTCAGGTTATCAACATGTATGTTTCCCAGGTCACTGCTCACCTGATGGAGTTCAAATCCATACACATGTTGTGAGGAGGAAAAAGATCTGCACCTGAACAATGCTGACGTGACATGTGGTTAATGGGGCCATCTATACCACAGTAATCGGAGAAGCCAGCTATATATAGAACGGAAATAGGATTGTTTGTCCTGATTGCCTCTGGCAGGGAAGCATTTCAGATGCTCTGGCGGCTGGTGAGTTACAACCTGCTTTGTCCTCTGATAGGTGGCAGACAATAGAAAGTGCACCCTTGTGCTCAGATCAACTTCACCATTTCCCCAGTAAACAACTATTTCCCACCCTATCTGTTCATCTCTTTTCTGTTGAGAAACCATGACAAACTTTCATTAACTGATTCTACATGACTGATTATTCACCACACCGTTGTCATAGCAACACGCAAATTCTCACCATGGGCTGACCTTCAGGTCGGTGTGGTGATCCGATTTTTTCAAAATCCTCCTGTGAACTCCATAATTATCCATTCTTCTGTGGCTTGTTCACCCAGTACAGGAAGCAAACTCAGTCTGGAGTTCAAGTGGTCCATGAAACAATGGGAAGTTAACTAACAAGGCCTCGAAGAAGGAAATGTAGGGAGTAGGTGTGGAGGACGGTAGGTTCTTAAAGTTGGCCATTGTAAGCAGGGGTTGTTATTCACACTAACATGACTAAAGGAAGGGAAACAAAAGAGCAGGCATTTTTAAGTATGTTTTATGCTTTGACTCAGGTGTTTCCTGCACAGCCTCTCTACCTCAATGTTTAGACGAGAAGCACAAGAAAAACATAACATGCTGCGCACTTTTAATACCCCTCGGCCAAATACAGTGTAAGATTCTGTTGAAAGTTACTGTGCTGTAATTTACATTAGATTGTCTTTGTGTAAATTTGGTGCGTAAATCTCAATATATTCATCAGATAATGCGATTACATTGTTGAATGGACAGACAGATGGACGGACAGACGACAAAACGATGAACAATATCCCTTCGGCCTGAAGTTGGCCAAGTGGTAATAAATCCACGTTACATCTCATGTCACAATACTTGCTCAACTGTGCGTCTGTGCTCCTTCATCTCAGGCCCTGGCTGGTTCATTTAATTGAGAAGGACTATCCACATAGCCATATGGATCAGCATGAAATTAAAAAGGATAACAGGTCTGATCTACTCATAAGACTTGCCATGGGAAAAACACTGTCATTTAGGAAGGACTGACTCTCCCTTTGAAACCACTTGTCCTTGATCATTTCTAATAAGACTGATGAATCAGGTCAGACTCGAGCCTACACGCTGCCTCAACAGTGACAACATGAGAAACCTGAGTTGATCTTGAAATGTCAAGGCATGTTTTAGAGGGTAATCATTATTCTGACTTTACAGTTACACCCCAGGCTCTTCAAACCGAGTAAACCTGAAGCTAAAATTAGAATTAGATGAGACACTGCCAAATAATTTTCACCCGGGATCACATAGATATAATCAAAACAGGGTTAGCCATAAATTTCGATATAATTTATTTTAATGAACTCTGACCAATCAATTTGTAATGGATTTATGTTTGATTTAACATGTATGATGAGTCTCAATGTAAATTCGGTTTCTTCACTCCCACACTTTTCATTTC
Organism: Apogon talboti; assembly: GCA_037367365.1. Taxonomy (NCBI): domain Eukaryota; kingdom Metazoa; phylum Chordata; class Actinopteri; order Kurtiformes; family Apogonidae; genus Apogon; species Apogon talboti. Next base: position 23,739,866 of record JAPQRQ010000015.1, read on the forward strand.
ATGGACACTTTGAACTCTCTCATCTCTACATTTCCATCCACAATACTAATATTCCTCTAATATCATCTCTGAATGACAATAATCTTTTTTTTTTTTTTTTTTTTTTTTTTTTTAAATCAGAGTTTCGATTATCAACTACTGCTACTGCAGCTGATTCAATTTTATCACTCTGTCACTGATTTCTGTACAGCTGGAGTAAAAAATAAATAAAGCGGGGCCATTGTTTCCTAGACTTGATTCGACATTTGCCTCCCAGGGCTCCTGGTATTTGATTAAGGGTAAAACATTAACGACGAGTGTTTAAAGTCTACAGGAAGTTACTGCAAACACTTGAGAGATTCTCCTCATACTCAATTTGTAGGTCAGACGGTCACATTACTTTATAAGGATCTGAGCAGGATAGAGAAGAAGTAAATGTATACGGACTAAGTTTAGTGAGTGAGAAAAAGGCTTTACACTGGTATTCAGCTGGTGCTCAGAGCAGTAGATAAAATGCCATCATCCACTAGTCAGTGTCAGGGGGCAGCTTTATTCTTAGCCTCTCTTTAACTACACTTAGTGAACGATTAAAATAGCTTTAGTGTTAAACTGTTGATTAGAAACTGATGAGCTGAGAAATAAAGCTGTCTGCATCCGTAACCAATTATAAATACATATGGAAGCACAACTAGTCTACTGTAGCGCATACGCCATAAAAACAGCTGTATTCTCCATTTACATGTCCAGATATTACACTCCTGAATTGGAAGACGTTAGAGCATACAGTCCACTACACAGTGATGCAGAACACTGACCTACATATTATTAATCATACATCCATATTTACATAATGACATCATTCAAGTTAGCTTTTTTCGTGTAGTTATCTACTGAAATAACAAACAAGTTTGGGCCTGTTCTTTTCCTTTATTACTGTATCTGAACCTTGTTTGACCAGCCCTGTTCTTTCATCCTGGCCGCTCAGAGGGCATGTCCAGACAATGGATCCGTCGAGCAGCCTCCACCAGGTTACCTGTTAACTGAGTAATCCTGCTCAGTACATGGCAACAGGCCATACCTAAACTGTAAAAAAAAAAGCCATGTTACTATTTGTAAATCTTGCTATAATTTCAGATCATGTATTGATTGTTGATTTTGATCTTTTTTTTTACAGTTACAACTTCAACTTCTCTTCCTAAGTTGCTTTAGTTACACAAACAGTTTTCAGCTTCGACTATGTATTGTTAGGACAGGAAACCAGTAAATTAAGATTTATCCAAGAGTCTGAGGCCCCGTTATGACGTCCCGGACTCTGGTGTACCTTTATGATAAGCCTACAAGGGTTAAGAGCTGTTCCAGTCTGAGGTCTCTCTGATTGCCGTTTAAGTTAACTTTTAGCAGACAGAATGCAGAGGCAGAAAACCTGGGCAAGTTAGATGGATGACATGCAACAAATGCCAGAGTTGTGATTAAATTAAAGCTGCAGTAAGATAGCAATGTGTCTTTAGTAATCTGAAGTAGAATGAAGAAAACCCTGAAGGTCCTTAAATGAAGACTCTTCACAGATAAGCACCACTTATATGGTAGGAGAGATACTCCAATGGATTGAACAACATATTAACAATAAAATGCCCTCAGAAACACATAGGTCATACACTGTCTCAAGCGCTTTAACTCTCCTACATTGGAACTAGGCTCATCTGTCTCCACTTGCTGCTCAATTTAGAAACAGAAACCAAATGAAGTGACAAGTGAATCAGCTTTTCAGATCTTCTTAAATTAGTGGTGTTCCATTTGCTGTGACAGAATGGTAATTTGTGTGGCTTTTGCCGTGAGAGCTGCTAGAATAAACAAGACTCAGTCACAATAAATGCTCATTCTACTTAATGAACAGAGCCAGTATCCAGAAAATGAGTCGCCTCTAAGAAGATATTACATACAGAGTTAAAATTATCCCCATTTTTTCCACCAGTGCTGCATTTCAGTGGGTTATGGTTGAGGCGCTCTTCACCTCTACATCTCCCCCTGTCTCTGTCTCTGCCTCTGTCTCTGTCTCTGGGGCTTTTAAAAAACACTTGACAAAAATGTAAATCAGTAACAGCTGTTACAAGGTACTTTCAAACACACACGTGCTTAAGATACACACAGGCAAGCATGAGCGCACATATGCACGTGTACAGATGATGGAATCACACACACACAGTTTTAAACCCCATAGCAGAAGATCCTGTATTTTTGCTTTGATGGATTAATAATTAGGAAGTAAAATGAAGGTCTCATACTAAGAGACCGGTCAACATCTTGAATGAAAGTGAAATGAAACTAAAATGCATAGCTGTCATTCTGTAATCATATAACAGATGACCTGCAGGGAAATGGGGTAATTAAATTCTAACGCAAGCATGAGCCTTAAAGAAACTTGAGCTAATACAATTACACAATGCCACACACTCACACCAGGTAACGTGTACGATCTTTGGACCTGACACCGGGAACAGCTTCTCTTGATGAGTATTTAGGATGTAGAAATTATGAAACCAAGACCAAATATAAAGCAACATAAACACCCACATTCTGGACTTATAATTAAGTCTTCCCTTCTCCAACCAGCTATGATATTTGTCGCTTTAATATCACTACCAAAGGTCACTAGGCTAGTGAGTTTATTTCAGTCTGTTTATAGAGATACTTTGGCACTAAGGTGTTTGGTTTTTGTTCACTCTAACATGCCGAGTTTGTGTAACTGTTTTACCTGCCATTTCAGAAATAACTAAAGAAATGACAACTTCAGACAGTGAAGATTTAGTACGTAAGTGTATGAGCTGTAGGTCCGGCCTCTGAACTCCAACTTGCAGTGGGTGTGATTTACACAGATAATTTAGTTTTAAATACACATTTTTGATTAATTACAAAAATCCAGCTGGAAAAAGTAGGTCACACTGATGTAATTAATAGATTAATAATAACAAATAATAACGTAGACGTAATGTAGACTCTTGTTTACTTCATCTAAATATTTCCAAAATCCTGCAATGATGTCAGCTCAAAATGATCCAAAAATGCAGAGTTTGTAGTCGGATATTGACAAAAAGCCATCACACACAACCAAAGCTTCCAGAAACCAGAGAAAACTAGAGGAAGACAAGTTATGGTTTGGTTGTAACTCGCCTACATTTTATAATAGATTATAAAATTGTGATTCAGATCATGGATTATGATTGTACCTCAGAAGATTGTCATATGATTTCCTGTCTAGATTGCCCCGCTATCCTACAAATATCAAGTAATGTTTAACTGAAGTCTCATTTATGATATCTTATCTGTGAATAGTTTCATTTTGTGGGACAATAAAGAAAATAAGCATGCCCACGATTTATTTCATTGTGTCCCCCACAGCTAATATGAAACACAAAACTCTTTATTCGTGTTCCAAGAGCTCCAGGAGAGTTGAACTGCTTCTGTTATTAAAACGTTATTTCACAACATGCCCCAAAACCACCTCAATAATTTTGCCTTGTCTGTAAAATCTAATCCTAAAATCCCCATTATGTATGTGCTTAAATATAACCCACTTAGGAAATCGTTTCCTTGAGAGTTCCCATGATCAGCAGGGAGATCGCATCACCAAAGCTGTTGAATTCTTGCCAAAACCACATATCTACTGTCATCTGCTGTCACTGCAATTGATTTGTGCACCGAAGCCCTCCAGGTTTCCCATGAGAGTTTTCCACCTGCGAGTGTTCCATACGAGGGGTTCAGTTGGAAGTGTCAAAGAATCCTGCAGCCCTAAGTGCACAAAACTGCTACGAGGAGGGATGTTAACATATATACACATGGCCAAAACTGACCTGCAGGATGAATTTGTACAATGCAAAAATGACATTGATGATATTAACAATCAAGGGTGTAAAAATCATTTACATCCACATACAGCCCAGTTTGATCTCAAGCGGGTCGGACCAGTAAAATACTATCATAATAACCTATAAATAAGGACCACTCCAAATTTTTCTCTTTCTTTTAGTGTAAAAAAGTTAAATTACATGAAAACGTTTACATTTACAAACTATCTCTTCACAAAAAATGTGAATAACCTGATTAAATATGACCAACATGAAATGTCTTAGGAGAATTAAGTGCAATTTTAACAGTATTATGCCTTTTACTAAATGTTTTGTGTCTTTATAGATTCACTGCGACGTGTACATTATAATGCACATATGTAAATGATAAGCGGAAGCATAATATTGTTAAAATTACACTTATTTTATTAAGAAATTTCAAGTTGTTTGTGGTTGTTCATGTTATCCACACTTTTTTTGAAGGATACTTTGCAGATGTAAACATTTACATCATGTCATTTTACTTTTTTCCCTGTTATCATTTTATTGGTCCGGCCCACTTGATACCAGATTGGGCTGTATGTGGCCCCTGAAGTAAAATGAGTTCGACACCCCTGCATTAGACCAACTTAGAATCAGGAATCACAAATAATCTTTAAGCTGTTCAGTGGTGTCCTGACAGAATGAGGTATAAATTTGATTTTTAAATCTGTAGTTCTGGAAATGCTTCGCCACAAAATCATAATCATCATCATTGACAACGACTCAGTATGCGCTGTCTGTCAGGTCACTGGCTCTAATGACTTTGCCTTCCCGGCCATGACAATGAGACCCCAATGCCAGCATCTGTTACTGGCCAACTGGCTGAGGACCATGGGAACCAGGCTCTGTGGACACTGGGAGACAGCCTCTTGTAACACTTCGAATAAGGCGAGTGCTCTGTAGTGCAAATATCTCCTAATGCTGCAGTCCATAGATAATTAAAGTTGCTGTAGCCTTGAAACAAAAGCATGCAAATCAGCAGTAATGGTTTCATGATCAGCATGACATTGCCTAAAATTAAGTTGGAAAGTTAAATTTGAGATATCATCCAGCATAACTGTGAGCAGCAAATCCTGTTACACCTGTTGACTTTAAAGTGAAATCTGTATATGTTTGTGAGAATGCCCTTGAAGCTAGACAGAGCAAGTAACTCAACACAGGAAACGGCAACTGTCGCGGCAGGTTCATTCATGAAAGCCCAGAGGTTGTGAAGTTATGCAGACTTCAACACAACACATCTCAGCACACTAAATGGATGACTTCATCTACTCACAATGATCAAAGCTGCATCCTGACATTTATAAACCATTCTTGAGGAGGAGGCAAAAGAACATTTATATCAAAGCACCTGGCAGGGTTACAAGGGGAATCCTCAAGTGAAAATATGCTGAAAACAGCAAATGTCATATGGTCAAACTTCAATGACTCAATCTGCTGTATGTGGGCGAGCTAGATTACAGTCCTTTAGCCTTAAGCATACTCCTTTATCTGGGTTGGGCTCTGGGTTCAAAACCACCACATCCAATCACAAAATACAGGCTAACATACCCATCAAACAGGACCACACACTTATAAGCCAAGAAATAAACTCAGAAAAAGTCTTCAGGAAGAATACGACATGAATAGTAAGTAAGTTGGCATATTTTGCAATAGCAGGCTGTTCATGGGCAGAAAACATAATTATAGGTTAGAATGAACTACTTCACATTATAGTAAAAGTTAATATATCTAATTATCAGTTACAATGCAATACTGATATTTTCTTTCAATATATCAGATAGTTGGTTAAAAAAGTTAGAGCAGTGGAAAAAAAAGTCAGTAATTTAATTTTTAAGAAAAACATGTACAACGCACGCGCAGTTGTTAGCATTTAGATTGTTTGGATTTTTGCCTATTAACAAACGTTCTGCTAATTATTTTTATTTATCTATTCTAATGGATTACGTCTTTGTAAAATGACTCAACACACAAGTAAACTACTAATGTTGGCTGGTGTTTAGTTTGTTTATGTGGGATTTGTGTATTAGCTGTTAGGTTAGCAGCACTAGTGCAAACAAACCAGACGTTACGTTCCGTTAACGTCACCTGGAGGAAATCAGTTTGATTAAGCGGTTAACGTAAGCTAACCTAGCAAGAAACAGAAGTAACGTTAACTTACAATAAAACAGAAAGAGACACAGAAAATAACCCAAACTGAAAGGGTGGGTAGATAAAACTGGTTAAACTGGGATTCAAGTAAGTCGTTGCTGTCAGTGAAGGCTCTAAAGGGGCATGTCCCGACATTCCTCCAGGAAAATGCCACTAAAACTCAGACTGCACTTCACGACTTATCCGCACTTTTCTGAGCTGGAGAACCGACGACGCCAGGATAAAACGAACACAAACTCAACTTGTAAGAATATTTTAGTCTTACCTGATAAATGTCATGGATATAAAAGTACCCAAAAAAGTTTTTTCCCCCTCAGTCCTCTAGCTATCTCCACACGAACTCATTCCTCACTTGATCCACCACACCAAGGTAGGCTCCGGGACGCGGCTCCTCCTCCTGCCCGCATGAGGTCATCTGTAAAGGAGGCACATCCACACACACACACACACACACGTACACGTACGGGGGCCCGCTACCAGGACCAGACCCCCCCTGTCTTCCTCCTCCTCCTCCTCCTCACTTCATTGTGCATGCCTCATGGACATGACAGGATGCAAAATACATGGATTAGGACAACTGTAAACTACAGTGTCCCACTTTAAGACAATGATCAGGACTGGACCAGACTATAAACGCCCAGACACACCCAGAATATGGAAAATATGGACTATTTTATATATATACAAATAATGCAATACAGCCAAGGGAATCTATTACTGAAAATCACTTAATTTCTGGAAACTGTTGAAAGAAAATAAAACAAAACATTCAAGGTCCATATACGTGATAATTTCTCATTGTAAGAAAAGGCTGAACAGTCAAAGACAGTTTTGTGTATAATTATGGATGTATGAGCTGTTCTGAAGCAGTAAAGAACTTCATGCTTAAAATTACTGAAAAGAGAGAAGACAAGAACTATGTACAAACTTCTGAAAGAAGAGAAAAGAAGTTTATATTCCAGAATTTTTCCACCTCATTACACGCTCAAGCTTTAGAATCCTACAAACCGTACAGAAACACAAGAATAAGTTACTAATAAGGTTAAAATGCTGATGTTAAAAACTTAAACGATGAAAAAAATTGAACTTTTTCACATTCAGTCACAAAAAAAATGATTAAACTTAATTTCAAAGCAACCAATTAATTCAACCTGATAATTCTGCAGAATAATGAGCATCATACAGCCAAACATTCATTTAATTGCATCAAAACACAAACATAAGCTAATAATAAGATTAAAGTGTGAATTTTAAAGAAAAATTCACGTTAAAAGCTATGAAAGTTCTTTCTTTTTGTGTTTTATAGGTAATTGTTTATTCAGTTCTTTTATATATATATATATTAATAACCTGGCTTCATATAGTCTGATCTACAATCAGCAACAAACTTTGATGCACTTCTTTTGTGGGTCGTAAAATCTTAAACATATAACATTTACCTGAAAACAACTAACTTTCACTCACTGGTTGTAGGATCTGCAAATCTGGTGCACAGATATTTGCCATGTTGTGCATTGATTATACACACATATAGCCAAAGTACATCATAAAATTACATGCATAAAATAAGATGCATAAAACATCCAATGGTATATAAAATAATATGGCACCACCCGGGCTGGAAACTACATTAAGATGCTGCTTTACATCCATAATTTATCACTCTAGAAGGGGCCATTGTTTATAACAAGTACTTTTACCCTTGGTACACTTTGCTTCCAGTTCATTTATCCTTTACTCAATCAAAATAACAGTTTAATATGTAATCATTTGTATTTTTGAAGCCCCCCCCCCCTCTCCAAATCTAGCTTCATGTTCCTCCTCTGTGGTTCCACCAGGATCTGCAATGTCAGAAATACCTTTGAACAGACTGTGATGGATCTATCCCAGCTGATACACAAGCAGTTCTAATAACTTTAATGTTCCAGAAAGTGAGACTGCATGTGCAAACGAAGACCCCAGAGCCGATGCACCTGTGTAAAATGCATTTTCTGCCACAATAAGACAAAATGTCACCTGTGGAAAACATCTATTCAGCAGGTAAATTTGGAAAGAAATCACTGCACATTCACTGTGAGAAACATCTGCTGTCCAACACCGCCTTTCTCAAATGCAACGTTGTTTTTTAACCAAATCTAGAGCAAAATAGATTAGAATAATATGATATGTGAACGTATTTTTCTTATTGAGATAAGAATAAGAGTGTTTATGAAGGTTGACCTTGTTGAAGCCATGTGAAATGTAGAGCAGAGACTGGAATCATAAAAGACAAAAATGAGATGAAACAAAACATAATAAAATGAAAACAATGTAAAGTAATGAGGAAAAAATGGAGCAAATGATGCAACAAGGAAAAGCAACATTTTTCACAATTTTTTCCAACATAATATACAAAACAGCTCAATTTCACAGTAAATTCACCAGATTTAAACAAACCAGTGAATAAACAGGCAAAAAAAGAGTAAAAGAATAAAATAAAAATAAAACTATAGACATACATACATACAATCACATACACATATAGGTCTACATGTACCAACATGCCCATACACAGCTGTGTATGTGCAAGCATACACAAATACCAAAGGATAGTTTAAGTACTGACAGTAATATTGATAAAAAATAATAGAATGGGGAAAGCACATTTGAAAAAAGAAACACGAAAAAAAACATGGTAGAAAATGTTTCTAAAGAATTAAATAAAAATCAGTTACAAAAGTAACAGTTACATGTCACATAACTGAAGCTTACAGAGCAATAAAGGTAACTATAGTAACAACAATAGTGTGCATCGTCTATAACTGCAGTATTATCAACATCTATTACATAGATCAAAGAGCATTAAAAATATGTCATTCATGATGGAATTTTGTCCATTTGGGTCCTGAGGTGATATAATATTTAACTTTTGGGGCTTGAGCTGAAAAAAATTGGTAATTACTATTCCTATAGACAAACCTTCTCTAATGAAAAATGATTTATAAATACAGAAATTCTGGGTTTTACAGTGAGGAAGGAGGAGCAGCTCTAATTTTACTGACTTATAGCATGATATTTTATTATATTTCAAGATGTAGAGGAAGGAAGAAAAACAACATCTTAACCACAAAGTAGATTATTTTTTTTAACAGGAAATACAATGAAATTCAATCTTATTCCACCTTATAATGAACTGTGATTAAAACACTGATTAAATTCTAATCTAAATTGACAAAGCATCTGTGCAGCCCAGTTCATTTAGGTTTGTCTCAGTGGTTTTGTGTGTTGGAGTGTTGCGGCCTTGGTCCACCTCAGTCTACAGCGCCCCCATGAGGTGACAACGTTAACATCACGAGTGTGTGTGTGTGTGTGTGTGTGTGTGTGTGTGTGTCATTTATTCTGTATCTGCAGTGTAATTATTCCACAATGAACGCAGTGTTGGTGTTGATAAAAGCCCATTTCTTTTTGTGACTGCAGGTCGTCCCCGTCCTCTGTGTGAGGCGGTCCTCAGTCACTGTGGTGTTTTCTCAGCAGTGCGGTGGGCGTCAGGGGGGTCAGCGAGGCTCCTCAGATGGCTGGGAATGGGCAGACACTGGCAGTGAAAAACACTATGTCTGCAAGTCAGAGGACCACCAACTGCTCCGCTCCTCAAACAGAGCCGGAGAGGCCTCTGAACCGGACTCACAGATGGTATCAGAGGCATGTGTGAACAGCATGAGCATCACACAGGATTTAAGGTCAGCACATTGTGTTTACAAGGCTATCATCAAGTACTTTTCAGGCGAACAAACAAGCAGATATTGTTTGTGGACTGATGCAAGCCAGAGACGCCCCACATATGAATACATACAAATCTGAAACTTACTTGTTCTTCAGTTTTATTTCTACCACTGGCATTTTACCAATTAACTTTACTGAAAACACTTCTAGAAGTTAAAGAAATCAGACAACCGGAAGTAATAATTCCTGCAGGAGTCCCAACTTTAACTCAAATTCTCAACGATTATTTATCATAATATGTTTTTTTAATCACATATAATGATAATTTTCCTCAGAGATCAAATGTAATTATTGCAACATTTTTATTTCATGTAAAAAAAAAGTTGTCTGTATTTGTCTTTGTTTTGTTCACGGTTAAATAAAACACAAAATGTTTCATGTTTTGTTGTTTTACATGCCATTTAACATTAGTTCTAATTCTAATTTTACATAGTTTAATTTAGGAAGTTCCATTTATGTTGGGATTTTCATCTTCTGACAATTGAGACATTATGACCCACAAATAACCGTATTGATTCGTAGGTTTCACTCAGAGCCCGAAAAAAAGTCCGAAAAAAAATCCCCAAATCCGAACCCATGGCCCTGTATGTCTGCAAAGTCAGTGGAACAGACTATTATTACACCTTTTGAAGGATTATTTAATAGTACATCTCCTCCACAAAGGAAGAAAACAACATTATAGCAAAGTAAAAATTCAAAAACAAGTATTTTTATCATTAAAAATTTATTTTAAAAAAATCTGTCACAATTCTGTCATTTAGCAAATAGAAATAATTTCAGTAAAACTAATTGACCTAAAACAGGAAAAATGTAGTGTGATTTAATATCAAATAGTGAGGGAGAAAATGAAAGTTGTGTCTTTTTATAGTGTATTTACACTTCCGGCCTCAACTCTAAATCCTCCTCAATTCAGCAACAAACCTTTACCTGTGTCCTGTTGTGATTACTTTTCATTTACAATATTTTGCTGTGCTCACATCATAATTGATATTTTGTGCTTTTTTTTTGTAAAAGCTGTTCTGGTTGTGAATTAGCACCAACTACAAACACTATGATACTTAAATGGGGTTGCTGTTCTTAGTTTATCTATGTATGTCTGTCACTATCACATAAACCATAAATAATATCAAATAAAATCACATTTTTGCTGTTAAAAGACAACAAAACACAAGAAAAATTGTTGGTAAAAGTGTTTTATTCGTCTACATATTGTTTAATTCATTAGTTTTGTTTTGGAATTACATGTTATACAAAGTGTTTCCTTCTTTTGCTCATAAAAATCAGAATTAGACAGTAAATATAGGAAGTTATAGAGAGTTATGATAATCTTATTCGGTACGATCCATTTAATTATCACGTGAAATTCCAAGGCACAGGATCTGGAAACTACCCACAATGCTTTTAACTTCACCCTCACCTTAGACGATGTGTCCGGGTTTAGTTTTAGCCACCCATCAGAGTTTACCCTCTAACACTAACACCACAGGGGCACATGTAGTAAAACCAAAGCTGTAACGTAAACATACTGAAGAATGTAAAGTGGAAAGCAGGACTGTGTTTATAACCCACGTGTCCGTCCGTCCGTCCATCTCAGTCTGTCCTTCCAGCTCATTAACACTGAACTCCAGGACATGTTTATGAGCTGCATTTTATCATCTACTTCACAGGTGTCAAACATGGGGCCTGGGGACCAAAACTGGCCCATAGGATGAATTTGTGAAACGCAAAAATGACATTGAAGATATTAACAATCAATGGTGTAAAAATCATTTTAATTCAGGTTCCACATACAGTACAGACCAATTAGATCTCAATTGGGTCAGACCAGTAAAATATTATCATAATAACCTATAAATAACGACAACTGCAGACTTTTAGTGTAAAAAAGTAAAATTGCATGAAAATGTTTACATTAACAAACTATCCTTTTCCAAAAAATGTGAATAACCTGAACAAATATAAACAACCTGAAATGTCTTAACAGAAGTAAATGCAATTTTACCAATATTCTGCCTGTTACTAAATGTTTTGCGTATTTGTAATTGTGATGTAAGTTGTAATACACATGATAAACTGAGGCAGAATATTGTTAAAATTGCACTTGTTTTTCTTAAGACATTCCAAGTTGTTCATGTTATTCGGATTTGTAAGGAAACGTTGTAGATGCAAACATTATCATGATGTCATTTTACTGTTTTCACTGTTATTATTTTACGGGTCCAGCCCACTTGAGATCATATTGGGGTGAACATGGCCCCTGAACTAAAATGAGTTTGACGCCTCTGATCTACTTTATGGGTTTAAAATGTATTTGCTGCCCCCTTGTGGCTTAACAGGAAACATGCCAAAAAAAAAAAAAAAAAAAAAAAAAAAGCAGTGATATATTGATGCCATGCAGTTATTTTTTATTAAACTTTAAGCGCCAGGCATTAAATAGTACAAACTTCACCATACGAACCTAAAACCTTCACTTTTAGACATACTCAGACCCACTTGTTTTCCTACATTTCTCTCACAAACACTAGAAGAGCATCATTAACTTGTTTGTGCATAGTATCATCACTGTCTGAAAGAGCGCATCGTCTTTTCTAGAAATACAAAAAAAAAAGCAAAAACGAAAGCGTCCTATCGACACCGACTCTTCAGACAACGCCTCGTGCGTCTTCCACTTCCTGTTTGTCTTCCACGGTCGACTGAACAGGGTGGTTTCAGATGTGTTGTTCAGTACTTCTTGGGCTGTTGGATGCAGTGAGGTCGAGGGGAGTGGGGTTTCTCCACGGCAGGACGGACCCTGCTGTGTCTCACGCTCACCGGCGTCTCTGGAAAGTCATGGCTGAGCTGTGGAGACGCATCAGGGGGGGTGGGGGTGGGGGTGTTTTTATTACCCACAAGCCTGTTAAACTTAAGACATTCCACTAACTAACTGTTTACCTTGTCCAGAGTTCCTGCCAGGAGGACACTGGCTGGTTGAATCCTGCTGGAGGCCGTGGAGGACCTGCAGGAAAATCACAGGTTTCACACAAGAATGTCAGCACATGATGACAATAAACCTCCACAGACTTACATCGTAACCCTTTATCGGGCAAGTGACTATTTTTTGGTCATTTCCGCACGCGTTACAAGACAATAACAGCAACATTTACAGTGAGTCAACAATCTCAGGTCCAATGTAGTCTACAAGGTCTGTAAGGTCCACCTCTGCATGAACAGTGAGTGTACCTTGTTGAAGCCAATAATGTAATAACAGCTGACAACGTAATAAATTTGCCCTTGTTGAAATGTAATAGGCCAATAATGTAATAACTGGCCAACAACGTAATAAAAGTCCTGAATCGATGACGTGATAATTTTTGGCTTATAACGTAATAATTTATTACATTATTGGCTCAGTTATTACATTTGCAAGGTTTTTTTCTTTTACCAGGCCAATAACATAATAAGCAGCCAATAACGTAATAAATTATTACGTTATTAGCCAAAAGT
>JAPQRQ010000015.1:23753301-23765466 GCA_037367365.1 Apogon talboti
TGCTTTGTTAGGTACCATTAAGTAATGGTACTAATGTAAGTAATGATGTTCAAAGGGATAATGTGTATGTTGACAGGAGTCTGACTAAAATACATGTTCCTTTCACCTTAAATGTGTTTTTCTTGTGTTTTTTAATATGTACTTCTTGGATTTAAATTTTTTTTGCCACTTACGGGTAAGGAACCAAATATGGTAACTTCATTAACCTTGATTTTCTACATAATAAAACATTTTTGAAAAATTTCACAAAAGTAATAAAATCTTGTTATGTCGTCTAATAACACACTAAAGTTGAAATGTTGAATTTCAGAGTATTTCTATCAAATCAAATCAAACTTTATTTATATAGCGCTAAATCATAACAGAAGTTATCTCATGACACTTTACATATAGAGCTGGTCTAAACCATCAAGGGTTAACTAAACCATAAAGGGTTAACCCTCCAACACCTCTACAACCAAAAGCATCTACTGATCTACTTCTGTTTCTACACTAATTCTATCAATACATGCAAATAATTCAGCTTAAATACAGTTTGTCATCTTTTCAGCTGTGACCCATTTGGATGTTCAGAGCCTCTGTAGTTACCATGGAAACACCGTCATCTTTTACAACATTCTACTGGTCTAAAATGTAGAAGAACTTTCGAACCACTAATCCTACCAACAAATGTAAATAATTAGTAAAAATACAGTTTCTCAGCTTTATGACCCATTTAGGCACATCTGTAAAACCCACGTTTTGCGTATGACACAAATGGATTCTTTACTTGTATTTATGTTCAGTTAATGATATATTTTGCTGAAATTCTTGTTTCGATGTAATAACCTTTGAATTTACTCTGAGCTTTAATGAACATGTACATGATCAGTGAATTAAACATAAGAAAACAGCAGATTTTAACTGAAAAATCCAAAATGCAGAGGATAATATGTAATAAATGGTGATAAATCAGTCACTAAAGGATAAATAAAACAAAACCGTTCCAGTTCTGGTCTTTGTCAGTACTTTCCGTTGACATGCAGCTCTCTGAGGCCTTCGTTATGACCCACCTCAGTTTGTCAGACCTCTTTGTCTCCTTCTCTGGTGTCCCATGGGTGGCATTTTCCTCCAAACTTTTCTTGGCCACACGTTTACCTCCAGCTTTCACTGTCGACACAAACATTCATTAAACTGTAGTTGCATGCATGTGTGATAAAATATGCAGATGGGGTGAAAGAATGTGATCTTTAAGTTTTAGAATCTGCAGCTTTTACCACATTTTGCTCCTGGTTCAGATCTGTTTTTTTTTTTTTTTTGTGGTCTGAATGTTAAACACCTTAAAAACCAACATGCATAAGAAGACAGAGTTTGCTCAGTATGAACACATTTGCATTGTTGCACGACTCCAACTGCATTGCGTGGAAAATCCTTTGAGAGGCTGCCAATGAGAACACAGTGTGACTTTGACTGGATCCACACACACACACACATACACACAAAAAAAATAAAATAAAATAAAAAAAAAACTCAAGTGGGTGAATCCGTGGTGCAAACTTCCGAGCAGAAAGAACGTATGCACAAGAAAAAAAAATGCACAGAATTTAAGGAAAAAGTAGAAATAAACGCGTAAAAGCTGCAGAGGAGTCGCCGATGCGTCAAAATCTGCAACTTTGTCGAGCAGTAAAAAAACCAAAACAAAACAAAAAAAACAAAAAAAACACAACAGATCGTGGAAGTGGGAGGCGGTGGGAGTAAAGAGGAGTTTACCTGCAGGAGGATGTCCAGCTTTCAGGACATAGGTCGCCTTCCCTGCAGGTTTGGAGACTTGTTGCACCATTTTCACAAACTTCCCGTGGAAAAAAGCAGCCGTAGAACGGATCCGACCGAACGCCCACTCAGATTGTTTTTATGCCCAACACGGATGACGTCCTGCGTGGAGACAGGAAGAGGCCAGAGAACCGCCTCCTCCTGGCATGTGTTCACCCCCAGGAGCATTTACCGATGAAATCCAACCCGAAAGACTCTGAACCCTCGGGTCACTTTTTCATTATGTCTCATGGCATGAATTTTGTCAAGAATGAAAGAAAAAATAACCAGGTTTCTTTTAAATATTTTGTTTTTTAAAATATATTTTGTGAATTTATGCAAAAACACGCAAAAAGTCACTTTAAATTCATACAAAGTGACATTTATTCTATTTTTTTTAAATTTAGGGATAAATGTTCATTATCATTATTATTATTTTTGCTGTTGTAGATAGATAGATAGATAGATAGATAGATAGATAGATAGATAGATAGATAGAAAAGTAAATAATATGACCCATACCTAAGAATACTTAGACATATACTTAGACACATTTTAATGACAGTGAATCTGTTTTTACTTAAATATATTGGGGAAAATAAAAGCATACATAACTTTCTATTTCTTTTAATATTTAAAGGTTGAAATAAAGTACTTCTTGTGTTTTTCACTGGTTCAATCAGTCACTTTAAATCAACATCCCACTTGTCTCAGTAAAACACATGAGCCCTGATGCTTCTTTTAATGGTCACTAAAGCAGATGTGGTTTATTATGAACATACCCTGCGGCTTACAGCGCCCCCTGCTGCACCAGCGGCCAAACAGCATCTGGAGACTGACACTAGTAGTTCTGCATTCAGGACCTTCCTTTGTAAAATCAAGTAAAATGCAGTTTCAGCTTTTCAGCAGCATCAGGTACAGTACTCAGGTAGAAACACTCACAGTTCATCACTGTCAGTAATGTCAGTGTTTTAGGATGCTATTCAGGTAATTTCAGGTTCAATGGAATATCTGATGTGTGAAAAAACAGAACAGAAAGACCTGTAGGTATATGTTTTAACTCTCAGAATGAGGACTTATTTTGGACTTTGCTTCTACTCAAGTTCAATTTAAGCTTTAACATTTTGCAGTAAAAGCCTAAAATTAAAGAGTCATTGTTGACATTGAACTGATTCCTCTCAAACAATCTGGATGTGTAGTTTCAGAGCCTGAATTATTGACATGATATACTGTATTTATTAACTGTTTGAGTACTTTGGTAATTGCTCGACTTCAGGCCAAAAGTTCATTGTAAAAAAAAGATTCCATTACACAAAGTGATTAAAAAACAAAACTGACCTTTTATTATTTCCACATGGTTGTTATAATGCCATCTTTTCCACATAATTTCTTCATATTTATATATCTATAGAGATTTAACATGGCACAAGTTCATCTTTTAACCAGTGCTGATGAGTGTAAACCAGGTGTAACATGTTGCTTTTTCTATATTTACAGTAAAATGAGAGAAATGTACAAGACTCCATGGCATTACACAGCTTCAACATTAAGTACAGATACAATTGGATCCCTCTGTACAATCTAACATTATTAGTTTACTGTTTTAAGGTGTTTTTTTTTTTCCTTTTTACAGATATGAGTTCATGATCCGTTTGGCTTCAGCACATACACGTTTCCCATCTTGACTCTTTCCGCAGACCCTCGCTGACATGACTCACACCTTCACCATGCTCTAACAGCTACGAGTTTTATAAAGGAAATAAAACTAACATCTAGACGAGAGCAGGACGCACGTTTCACACAGTAGTGTCTGGTATCGTCCCTCAACGAACCTCCGGCGCGATTCCACCTTTCTCTACTAAATGGAAAATAATTTAGAAAAAAAAAAAAAAAAAAACAAAAAAAACATTCCTTGATTTCCTTCTTTGGCACACATCCCATCTTTCCATCTGCTGTCGCTCAGTTGAACTCCCCTCCGTACAAACACAAACACACACATCCAAGTTAAAACAAACACACTTCTAAAGCCAAGTTCATGAAAATGTTTCTCAGTTTTCTCCTCCTCTGGGCTGCTCGCCTCTGAGTTTGGACGAGGGTTCCGCATCCCCAAAACCAGAATCAGAGTTTTTTTTTATGTTTTTTTTTTTTTTGACTGAAACACAGGGGGGAGGGGCTTCTCTACGCCTATACCCAGGAGTCGGGGGAGCCGGGGTACTGCTCCGCCCGGTACGAAGGCCTCCGTGTGCTTGCGTAGAAGTCCACGTAGTTGGTGGTGGTTTTCAGTCCGTGAGTCTGGGAGCTGTAGTCCACTGTGGGCGGGTAGGTGATGACCTCCTCCAAGTACGGGTCGTCGTAGCCGTGTGGATGTTGGAGGTACATTCTGTAGGTATCGTAGTTTCTCCTGCCTGGATCCTCCGTGTAATACATAGGCTGCAAAAGAAAGAAACAGATGTAATCCATCAGTGAGTGTTAAAACCTGTTTTTTTGCGGAGCCATTTATTTCCAGTGGGGATCATTTCGACGTTAACACAAAACAATGGAGTAGCCGACAGCAGAAGCTTCATTCATTTAAACCGAGTTATGATCTGAAAACAGCAAAGGTAAGACAAAATACATGAGCATAATGCAAACTTTATTTTGCTCTTTCAGTCAGTTTTAATACCTCGAAAACTAACACTAAATGTCACGAGTCAAATCTAAAACTTACGCACTAATACAAAATAAGTAAAATTAAAACTGACATTATAAAAAAAAAAGTACAATGACACTGCTACTTTGCCAAAGGGGAAGTACTTTATAGTCTGTATCATAAATAGAAGTAGCAGATTCAGCAGTTTAGTAAAATATTCGACATTTCTTGCGTGCTGTTCATTAGTAAACTGTTCAAGCTTTGCCCGTCAACAAATGAGGTAGAGAATGGTGATGGAGCGGGTTTGACAGTGAATGAAGACAGGGACTGGAGGCAGAGAGGAAAAAGACGACAAACAAAAGGGAAACTGTGGAAGAAAGTAGTGTCTCTGCAGGTAAATGCACATCTACTGGATGAAGAACCAAACAGAGGAGAAAAAACAAAAAAAGGGCTTTGAAGAACTTGAAAACAAAACATGAAAGTTACATTTGCATGCAGTGATTTTCACTGAAGTCCATGTTCAAGGTGGAACAAACATGTTACATGGATCTTCATAGTCACGACTAAATTGTCTACATTGATGTTGTCTCCGTCTTAAGCCCAATCACTAAACCTTCACATCCTGAACTTACGTCGTGTGTGGTGAAAAATGGGTCAATGGCCAATGACAAAACCAAATAAAACCATCTTCCAGTATGTCTTGGATATTTGCTGCTTTAGCATGTTTTGTTTTACATCTATTAAAGTCAACACGTTTCATTACTGTGTTACAGTTTGCCAAAGGGGAAGTACTTTATAGTCTGTATCATAAATAGAAGTAGCAGATTCAGCAGTTTAGTAAAATATTTGACGTTTCTTGTGTGAAGTGAGGAAAGGTGCAAACAACATGTAAAGCCTGTGCAGACATTATGATTGAAAATACAAACAACTCAATAAAAGTGGAGTAAACAACCACAACAGTAAAGAGTCAGATCATTTAAAAATAGACTTCATGTTGGATTACTTCTCTACACCATCCATTCCAGGGTGGTTGTGTGTGCATTTTGTCCAAACAGGACCACCATATTTATAGTATTTGTATAGTACCTATCACCTATTTTGCAATGAATTATGAATGAATCACTCACAAAAGTAATATGGGAGACTCACAAAATGCATAATGGCAATGACAAGTACTACATGAATTTGATAAATTGCCATTAAGACAGTTTTCTAAAAAAAAATAAAGAATGGTTTTGTAGTTTTGCTCTGGAAATGAAATAACTGACAGCGTGATGGACAATGCAGACGACAAACAAATAACAAAATAAATATAACTTATGTAGACTGATAAAAGTGATGAATACTGGAAAAAAATAAAAAATAAAATAAAAATATTGAAGGGTTTTCCAGTTATGCTCCGGAAAGTCAAATGGCATTCATGTTTGTTCTTGCGCCCCCTTGTGGCTAAAAATAAAAAGGCAACACTCACAAGTTTGGTTAAAAAGAAAAAAATCAAATAAAAGATTGATTTTGTGATTGTGCTCAAGAAACAAAATGTGGATCGCTGTATCACTGTAGAAAAAAGGGCGGTATTTTCTAACACCTAAGCAGTTTTAGTGAAATGTACTTCGAACATGTTGGAGATTTTTCTGGAGGGAGCGAATAAATCATCCTCTGGCTTCACGTCACTGACCACAGGCCCCCGCCCCCCCACCCGAGGGTAAATGGTTGAAATCCTGAAGATAGATGGGATTGGTTTGTGTGAAATAAATGAGCTAATGACTGTCCGCATTACATTAACTTTTCCAAATGTGATGAGATGAAGGACACACGAGTCCTGTCTTTGTCTCCTCTCCTGCCTCCTCCTCTCTGTGGCCGTTATCTGAGTGGGCATGCATGAATGTGTCCCACAGTGACAGGTGCCTGAGACGCACCCAGACTGTCCCAATCCCAGCAGTCACATCCACTTTCGCTCAGACAATAGCTGATGTGCTGGGTCATTCCCAGCGTCGCAATTTCTCCACGGAGGAATACGTGTCAGTCTCTTTGTATTAGTGGAGTGGTGTGGAAGAGCTGCTCGTCCTCGCCAGGTTTATACAGTGTGGTGGAGGCATCTCAAACAAGGGCCATGTACCACAACTATCAAACACTTCCTAAATGAAAACACTTTCTGTGGGTGAGATCACACCTGCAGACTCTGATGGCTGGACTGGACCAACTAGATGAAACCCTGGTTCAACAGACACTACAGTATTAAAGACGGAGGAAGAAATGTACATTTACACTCAACCTGTCAACATCAACAAATGACTGGCTCGGCAGAACAGAACATTCATATGAACAAATGTTACCTTTAACTAGCTCATAATTAAGAAACTTTAAAGCTGTGTAAACCTCAGTTTAGTTGTTATTCTTCAATTTAAAGGCACAATATGTAGTATTCCTATTTTTAAGTATTAAAAAAAACAATGTAAAATTATCATTCAAGTGTTTAGAATAAAGAACTATGAAGTTCTGCCAAAGTTTACAATGTACGGTATTGTTGAGATATGAATTAAATATATTTATACTGACAGGGCGGCAGATCGTTGTAACCACTAGAGGGAGTAGTGAGTCACTCTGCTGGTCTCTCATGGTGAGGAAAACTAATGCAAGGAGGTCTTTGATCAAAGGATGAAAAAGTGACAAGATGGGATGAGAACCACTAAGAAACGAGTTGTTTTCACCACTGGACACAGCTCTAAATGAAAAGAATGGAGTTTGATGCTGAAATGGCAGCGTTTCTTCTACACGAGTAAGTTTGATTATGAAGCGTATGAAGGTAGAAAGTTATTATGTGATGTTATTGTCTTTGCTAAGTTCACCATTTGTTGATTCATGGTTTATAATGAACTGTGACAGTTCTGACCTTGTTAGGATGATTCCAAAACAGATCTTTAGTGCAGCTATTGACAACAAACTGTACAAACCATGGAGCTGATATGTGGTTTCACTGCATCTGTTTTCTGTCTAAAACAGAGCTAAGCTAACAGAGCTATAATGTAAACTATCAGCTGATGCAACATATGAGAATTACTGTAATATCTGTAATCTGTGATATTCATCTATAGAATCTTAGAGTGAAATTCCAGACTGCATCAACTCAGCGGCTCCTAAAATTGAAAAAGCCCTCTTTAGGTTTTGTTTGTCCAGTTAATACTCTTTTGTTAAGGAGATAATTCTGGTCCAAACACAAACATAAGCATTGCTATAAAATGGAAAAAAGAGTAAAACAAAGTTTGTTACTAGCTACTGTAGGAACAGTAGAAAACATGGCCAGCTGAGCGGACAAGTCTTATTTAAGGTGATTCTACATTTATGACCACACACTTCACAATACATTCACTTTGCAGATACAACACAGACGTAAACACTCAATTAACTTGGAATAGTAAATACAAATTCATTTTGAATTGTGTAAGAGAGCACACAAATGAGTATTCACCTGTGTTCTTCTGGGCTCTTCTCTTGTGGGTGATGAGTAGTAATATGGAGACGGCTTTCCAGACCCTTAAAAACACGAAAAGGAGACATTTGTTCCTACGCACAATACTGAGATTTAAGATTTAGTGATTTATTCCGAACATGCACTGTAAATTAACCTATATGTGCACAAGTAAAACAGAAATAATAATTCAAAAATCAACAATCTTAGAAACAGCACAATAGATCCATTTACATGCCCAAAAAGGGGTGGGAAGAAGTGCAACTTATTTAATCCCACCCCTTCTCCATAAAATATTAATAATATATATTTGTCTCCCTTTTCCTTTTACATTATTCTTTTATACACACTCATACATCCGGGAATACTGTTGGTCACACAGGAAACATACTCCGTATCAGTGGAACGTTTGCACATCCCCAAAGGGCAAATGTCTGTATTTAGACAAAGCAGGATCAAGAAGTGTCATGCTGTGCTGGAGAGAGGAATAACACCAAAATAATAGAGTTGGCCACTGCTGCTCTGTTGTTTACATAGCCCGTGGGATGGGTATTTTTCTTGGCGCTTTATTCAACCAGTGGAATCTTGAAACTCAATTTTCATTTTGCTCTGTAATGCATGGACTGTTGAGGCTGCAGCTCATTTTGTTTACTCTGCCCTCCCTGTGCTCCCACCAGAGGCGTAGGCTGGGGAGAGCTCTCGTCTGGTTGTAGTATGTCTGGGTACCCACTCACTGCCCCGTCTGCCTGCTCAGGCTCGGGTCGACTAACAATAGCGCCATTGTGGAGTGTCCGCCACTTACTGGCTGGTCCACTTTACTGCTGCGCAGCCCATCTTCAAAAAGAGCTCTGAAGCGCCATGAATTACTCTGAGTGACGGACTGTCTGAGGGGTTGGCAGGCTTTGGTACAGACGATAACAGAGGCCTGTCTTGGCCGGGATAGAAGGCAGGTTATGGAATCTGCTTGGAGCGTTGCGAGGGATAAAATAGATAATGCCCTTCTAAGAGACGGCTGGAGGCTAGTCTGTTATTACAGTCTGCTGCAGATAGTGACATGGTTTGAATATGATTTAAGGAGGAGCTGCGCGGAACACATGACGTACATTTCAGAAGTGAGCAAAGTTCAAGTACCTGTATACTGGTTTTTATGTACACTGTTGTCCCCTTGGTAATTATAAAATTGCATAGTTGACTGTGCTCTCTGGTAATCTCTGATAGTGTCTCTATGCTCTTTGATGCCCAACATGGCAGGAGACGACGTGGCACTGGCAGCTACAAAAAGAAAAGAGGAAAAAAACAAAATAAAATTACATTCCAGAGGTTTTCTCGTTTCACTGGCAGTGCGTATTTTGGGCTGGTGGGGTCTGTTACTGGACCTACCGGGGTGGTTGACCGGGGACATCTGTATGGTGCTGGTGGGGAGGGTTGGCTGGGACTTGAACCGATCCCGTTCAAGTGTTGACACTGGGGTGAGGAAATGGTTTTGGTTCCAGCCGTCCTGTAAAAAGAAACACATTGAGGAAGGACTGGTTTTAATAACTGGAACTCTGCTGAATATGATGGAACTCTGCTGTGGTGTTCTTCAAAAATATTTGTTTGGTCAGAGCAGAAACATTAGAAAAATGTGTGATGAACCACATGTCTTTTCTCTTCACTGCAGATGACAACATGTTACACTCATGGACTAGTGTTACAGAAGACAACAGGAGCCTGGTGACTATTCCTGCAGTAACGCCACGATTCAGAACTTTAAGCCCCGATAATTTACAACATGTATTCGTGTACAAACCTGTTGCTGAATCACATGAATAAAATATAGAATTGTGTGTAATCTGAATGATTAAACTCTCTCTAAAAATACAACTTGTTTTCACTGCTTTGCCTTGTGTTACTATAGTGACAGTCCCATCATGTCAACAGGATACCAGACTACCATCAGAGCTTCATAACCCATTCTTTGACAGTATAGGTTATTTATGAAAACATTAATATTCAATGCATGATATATACAAAACAAAATATGCTAGACCATTCTATCAGTATTTAATCATTTTTTTTTCAAAATAGAGCATTTTTCATATTTTCCCTGGCTGTAATGTTGTTTTCAGTTTATTCCACCTGCATGTTGACTTCTCTCCTCCAAAATGTTTTCTGTCTTTATGTGATCTGAGTCTGTTTTTCATTGGACTCAGTAAATTTGAAAGCTCCAGCTTTTTTCATTTTTCATTTCTTTTGAGTAACTACTTGGATGAATACGTGTTATCCTTTGGGTATGTTGGATGTTCAACAATTGTTAAGCGGTGAAAAATCTGAAACTGATAAACATAGAATACACATGCCAACAATAAAACTTAGCTCAGAGGGTCAAAACAAATATGTGGAGTAGAGGTATAGGATTTTGCAACGTCTCATGAACTTAGAAGTTTTCATATTAATTTTTTTTCTAAAGTCCATGACATGAACTGTGTGAGTTGTTATGGTATCATCTAAAAACAAGTAGGGTGATTATACTTAAGTATCAAATACTGAGCGATGGTATTATTTCCATTATTCTTACTTTCTTGTAGATGGTCCGTAGATCCCGGTACTGCCACAGTGTGTTCAGTACCTGAGCAGCTGCTTTAACCACCTTCATAGAGTACCTAAACAAAACAAAAAAAAACAAATATGTTTGTGAGCATTCCTGTGTCTCTTTATCCCTATTTAATACCACTCTGTAAATATTAGAGGGTAGAATGATGGAGGGAATACTGTGCCCCAGTGTGTGTTAACCTAGAACACTACTGGATATATAGTTGGCTAGAAATAGCTGCTGTTCCATCATTCCATAGGGACGCAAGACCTCAATGCACACAAAACCACCTTCCCTGTGGCCATGGCTGCTTCTTCCTCCAGTATTTAAACGTTTATGTGCAGGCACAAGTGTGGATAAAGTGTATAAAAACTCCAACTGACCGCTGTCGGGGCACATACGGTGGATCAATGTTTGTGTGTTCTAGAGGCTCAGGTGTGTGTATGTTAGCGAGGCAGGTTCGTATCGGTGAGTACAAAAAGAGTTCAGGCAGATACATGCTGCTGTAACACACCTGTCTCCTCTGCCCTTGGTGATGTTGACCAGTTTCTCGATGCCGCCCGTGTCGGCCAAGGCCTTGGCGTTCTCCATGTTTTTGCTGGTGACCTCGTGCAGGGTGCAACAGATGGCCGCCACGGTTTCATCTGACAGCAGGGTGGTGTTTCCCCCAGGGAGACGGTTGACCAGGTCCCTCATTGCATATTTCCCTAAGAAGGAGGAGAGATTGTGAGACGTGCAGCCACTGCATATTGACAAACTTAATGTGAGTAGAGGCTTATGCACACAGAAGAGGGGGATCTGGCATGCACACACATTGACATGTTATATAATGTATAAATAGATTAAACTAAACTACATTATAAACTTTCTGGGTCGTGAATGATATATAGGTATTTTGCTTCAAACCGCAGTGAGGTAAGCATTTTTACAAAATGACACTGTGTTATCATTGCAAGGGCGTTGGGGTGTGTGCATCCTGGTGTTAAAAACAGGACTGCTCCCCTATCTCTCCTTCAGCTCCACCTACATACAGCACAAGCGCCTTAAAACACACTGCATCTCCTCTACCTCTTCCCACAGGCATCAGTCCTACCTGGCTGGGACTCTCTCATTAATTTCGCACAGCGAGCCCATAAAAAATGAGCTGTTCATTAAATGAGGCTGTTTTATGGAACAAAACGGTGTAGAATGTGATGACATGAAAAAATAAGCAGTTGTTAAAACAAAATGCCCTGTGTTTTTCTGCATTTGTTTAACAGTGATCATATTGTTAGTATGCATACTACATTGTATGTACATTTTAACCAAGCGTCCACATGCTTTTGTCCTTAATACTTCCATTAATTGTCCTTAATACTTCCATATTCATAATTTCCCAGTCACACAAACACTGTCACGTAACAAACAGCACAAAGAACTGCAATGCAGGCCTTCCCATCTGTCCCAGCTTCATTATGATTATGTTTATATAGAGTATATCTGTGTTGAATCCATCCTCTTACACTGCAGCTACAATGAAAGCATGCAAACTTTGATAGTTGTGCTTTTTTTTTATCTAGATCAGGGGTGGGCAATCCTGGTCCTCGAGGGCCGGTGTCCCTGCAGGTTTTACATATTTCCCTCTTCCAACACGCCTGAATGCCATTACATCATTATCAGGCTTCTGCAGAGCTTGGTGATGAGCTGATCATTAATTGAACCAGGTGTGAT
>JAPQRQ010000015.1:23766884-23795676 GCA_037367365.1 Apogon talboti
GCTCTATATGTAAAGTGTCATGAGATAACTTCTGTTATGATTTGGCGCTATATAAATAAAGTTTGATTTGATTTTGATTTGTCTGGGTGGACATTACATCTAAAAGTGTACGCAGATGAGGAATGAGAGTGTGCACTCGTGTGTACACAGACACAAAGAGACTGGTACTGTACCTTCCAGTTGCCAGCTGAAAGGTTCTGAAGGGACCCAGCAGCGCCCTCCAGAGTAGCGGGATTTGAGCTCTCAGCCAACAGCGTAAGGTAAGGCTTAACCACCGCTGGGTGCCACAGCATCTCTGCCCCCTTGGGAGACTTTGAGAAGCCTGGAATAGGTCCCACGCCGTCCCACTGAATAATCAATCAACAATGTTTAGTCAAACACGGTTTTTAATCTTTTTTAACTTCCTAATAAACACAAAAATGTTCAGACTGTGATGGATTTGTACAGTATAACATTATTTAGATTTAGTTTAAAAAAATTCACTTAGCATGATACTCTATGAATAGCATTAAGGGACACTATTTTGAGAATTTCTACTTAAAACACCACACTCACTGTGTCTTCTAGTGAACTCTTTTTCTTCTTCTTCTTCTTGCGGCCCCAGCAGCTGGAATCCACTTCTTTACTGGGTGACTCACAACCCAGTAAGCCGTCCAGCTCGTGTCCTCCCAACAGTCGGGACGGCGGCATCTCCAGCTCCAGACGATATGACAGGTTTCTTAGAGTGCAAATACAGTTCTCCACGATCTATTAACATGCAGAAAAGACACGGGTTTGGGTGGGTAGTCATAGCGGCAGCCTCCTAAATCACCATGACAAAAGCTACAATATAATAAACTCTGTGGAGCGCACTACCGCATCTACAGCCAATGTGTGCTCTTCAGTGTGTTTCAAATCAATTAGTTATGGAACCCAAGGGCCTCTAGTTAGAACGAATATCTGGACCTCAGCAAATGGATTTAATCCCATGCTGTATGAGCTCTGTACAGAATGTCAATGAGCATATATGTTTGACAAAAGTGAGGGGCCTGCTCCCATGGGATAGAATTTCACATTACAAATGAGCCACTTGACTCTTCAAGTAGTTTTACAGTGCATAAAAGTATGGCTGGGAGATTGATTTTATCTCCGCTGTTACCAAAGCAACATGTAAATATACTGTATACTAGGTCGATAAGCCACCTTCTGAATGTCTATCATCATAATTTAATTGGTTTGTGCCTTGGGTGGTGAGGCACATGAAACAGTTGCTCCATGCTGTCAGCTTCTGTGAGCATCATTTAGACACAGGCAATAAAATGATTTAAGCAGGGTGAGGAGGATTTCCCCAGAGCCTCTTATCATATGGCAGCATGTTTTCCTCTTAGCTAACTCTGTGTGTGCATCTGTATTTGTATACTTGTGAGGACAAATTGAAGGATTTTATCTATGTTTGAGAGGGTAGTGGGGCATTGTGAGGACATATATGGACAGTTCTCACAACAGTTTGGAGGCTGAGGAGCAGATTTAGGGTCAGGTTTAGGCATTCAGTTCAGATGGTAAAAGCCTAAGGAATGCATTATGTCACTAGGATGACTCACAAAGATAGAAAGACATGCATGTGTGTGTGTTATCTTCATACATACCTTGCTGTCGAAGTCAGAGGTGTTAACACATGCTTTGATGACGTAGAGTAATGAGTCAACTAAGCCCTCACAAGTGCGCATCTGTTTTCTGGCCTCTTCACCAGCTGAACTCAGGTTCCTTCAAAACACACACACACACACACACACACACACAACACAAAGTCTTTGATTTAGGACTTTACTCAGCAAACAAGTGGATACATGCAAATACACAAAATGACAGCTGTGTGCGTCTCATGCCATGTGTAATGTGAGTTTAACGATCCCCACAGACCATCCATAATGTATGAAGACTGTGTGTGGTCTGACTGAAGTCATTACTGAGTAAATAACTTAGACCGCATAAACACACACAATGTTATCGTCTATGCATAAAACACACACACTCAGTGCAATTGGCTGTCACTAATTAAAGGATAGGCTTGACATCCAGCAAAAGACTTCAGAGGACGGAGTCTGAGGAGAGAAGCTTGGGGTATTTCATCACCTTTGATTGTAGTAGTTTGTGAAATGACGGTGAAATGGCTTAGAAACAGAAATGAAGCCGGTCAAACATGCCCAGCCTTTACACTGGTTTAGACTGGTGTTGTATATTAAAACTATCATGTAGGATTTATGAATGCGATTTGTCATTTGTCTCCATTTTTTTCCTTGCTAAGAAGGACAGGACATGTGCTAAAGGGCAGGACATTCCAGAGCTCAAAGACTGAATTCACATTGCTGCTTAAAAAGGGGGCGGGCCATGAACCACACTAGATGCAATAGCTTCAGCTGTCCACAGTGGGGCGGTAGTGCCAAGTGTGTTCATCAGGTGGGTTACCTCAGACAGCCTGTGGTGTTCCTCAGCACCAGTGAGGAGTGAAACTTCAGCTTGTGGTCGTCATCGAAGGAGGAGCTGCTCCATCCAGAGTGGGGGATGATCACAGTGTTGGTCAGAGTCGTTAAGGCGTCCCGAATGATTGTCATCTTGACAGCATCACATGACGACAGATTCCACAGCACTCCTGTGGAGAAATGCGCACACAAACACGCAGGCACTGAGAAAACAAAGGCACGCAAACCTCCAGTTTTGTCAGCTGTCATGTAGAGTTAGGTTATCCTAACACAGAGACCAACAACTTGGGCTTTTAATAGCTCAGTATGTGTGGACGCAGACACAGACATACACATAGAAACAAGTAGGGGTGAAACACAGAGGTGAAAAGAAGAGAAAATACTCCCTTATTCTTAAATAAAGCCATAGCCCTAGTATAAGGCATCAGACTTTCACATCCAATTCCATCTAAGAAGAATATCCTCAGGGTGGAGATTATTAGCTTGAAATGAAAAAAAGAAAGGATGGGGCGGAGATCCATATGGCATTGGCTCAATCATATGAAATGAAATATAAATAATGTAAAGTCTCGAGAAATTATAATATCATTTCACCCAATTCAAATATACTTTTGGTAACCACTGATAATTATGCACAGTCCTGGCAGCCTTTGATGGTGCATCTGTCAAGGATTAGCCAGCATGTAGCATGTTCTTCTAATTAGATGGCTCTTGCTGCTAGGCTTATACTAAGGCACAGGCTGACTCCTGCAGGGCACCAGTAACCTTGGAGGAGCGTAATGCTGCACAAGCTGGAATGTACTGTAAGACACAGGGCTAAAAAGGCAGCTAATGCTCAGGAACACTGCGACTATGAAAACAAACCATTTTGCTCTTTTGGAATTTAAAGTGCACGTGTGCTGGTGGCCAGAGTGAGATTTCTACATGACTTGTCATAGAGCTGAGTCTAATTTGAAGCTGTTTTTCGCTCCACCTTGCTAATGTTTGTTTGCAGAATATAGTACATGACCTGAGCGAGTTAATGTAACACTTACTGCTCTCTGTCATTGTATCTGTACATTCTACGGACAGACACTTCTTTGTGAGAAACAAAAATACAACAAGCCTGTCTGACTTCTTTTCCTCATTCAGATACACGACAGGGACGATATCTAGTGCCTATTTCACTCATCATCTTTATTGACAAAGTATCAAAATGCTTTAAAAACTTGAAATTTCCAGTTTTCATCAGATTCTGCAGCTCTCTACAGTTAAAATGCTGCATATGCTTCTTATCTGGGCTTGCCAGCAATATGTGTAGGGCTGCATACAGAAACCCTATCATTAGGTGGACTAATGTCTCTGCTATTCTCAGACAGTGGGATGCATTGAAATCAAATACTTCTGGAGTGACTGCTCCTTTCTCAAGTATATCAAGGCCTATGTTTGCCTTTCTCACGGGATTGCAGGGCACATGAGAATTGTTCTGCAATCCCAGTACTAATGCAGCGATAATACCTTGATTCTCATGCCCGCTGACCAACATCGCCAGCCCTTTTATTACCATTATTCCACACCTACAGGTTCCTCACACACATTTTATATCAATTTGTTGAACCTAACACTCCCTGCGGGACCTGTGACTGGCTCTGTGGAGGCTGCAGCATGCAAGAAAGATCAACAGGCGAATCCACAGAGGTGTGACTGACAACACTGTCAGCAGAGAAACACTAGCAGCAATACCCATAAGTCACATCTGACAGTCGAATGGAGCAAACTTGTATGTGTATGTGTGCGTAAAAACGGTTGGAAACCTTGTTCTCTGCTCAGTGGCATGTTCCCTGGTGCCTTGGCCTGGGCAACAAACACATTGACCCAAGGTAAACAATATTCTGACACCAGGGCCAACAGTCCACAGATAAACTCAATGGAGTACAGAGGAGGAGACAGACAATACAGAGAGAAAATGAAGCAAAGAGTAAAGAAAGAAAAAACAAAGTGTTCCTTAACATCTGTCAATCAATGCTTCACCCTGATAATGAGCCAAGTGAACTGAAAACAAGTTGGACTTTTCTTTTGCCTGAAGGTAATCAATGTCTGAAGGTCATGAGTCAACTGACTAACTGACCAGAAGGAAGTGACTGTAGACTATGCACTATGACACACCTGATCTACAGCAGAAGGTCATCCACATTGGGCCATCATTAAGTATCTGTTGCTCACCGTTTCCCACAGCTTTGTGGAACATCTGCTTTACCAGCGGCTGTTTGACAAACTTTGCTTAGTGAATCATTGCTAGAGGCAGGGGGAGGTCTACGGCTGACTATTGACACCACGGAATCATCAGTTTAATACAGGGGTGTGATTTCTGATCGGTTCACTTTTTTGGTTTTCAATAATTGTAATAATATACGTTTTTGCCATTTCTGTTTTGTTTTTTTGCATAGACACAGAGTGGAGATGTTCAGAGGGTGTATGATGCATAGGATGACTGTGCACAAACTCATCCCTCTCAACATGTTATTTATGAAAAAATAAAAATGCAATTTTGCGGGTGGTGCCACTTGTGCCCTTTTACTTTTCCCATCAAAACATGATATCTTCTACCAGCAGCAGACTTGCTCAATTGTGTAAACATAGCCTTCTTCCTTCAACCACTTTTATGAAAAGTTGCAAATATTTCCACATATCAAAAACCTGTTTATATCTGATTTTTTTTTTCATAATTTTCAAAAGCAGGTACTTTCCTCCATAAATGTTGGATTTTCTTATGGGGATGCATCTCTAGCCTTGCCTTGCCTTGCAAAGTACTAGTTTGTGTAAGACGTTGCACGGAAATTACTGTAAGCAAGAGGCTCTATGTCACAAACTGCTAAAAAACACCAATTGAGACACAGACTGAATGTGCTGTATAAGTTACATTCCCAAACAAAGCTCCTAAAGCCAGAATAATATCAGCATATCCCACATATTTGAAAATACTATGGTCAGACGTACAGTATATCTTAACATAAATATAGTCTGATTCAGAAAAGTAGTTATAATAATAGTGCTATAGTTTAAGTATTTACTACTAATTATTTTATATACAGTATGCTGGATGTAGGATATCACTACTTAAACAAAGAGCAGAGTGTCATCAATTATGTCAGGAGCAGTAACCACACACACGCCTGATTTATTAACCTGTCCATTATTGGGAATTGGACTGGAAACTTGTCAGTGCAGTAAACAACCAACAGAAAACAGACCTTTGAAGTAAATCCAGTTTCTTGTTTTGAGCACCTTGCATGGAATGTAGACACTGCTGCTCAAAGGATGAGCAAAATGATTCTATGTCTATTCTACATTTTCCCTATTCCAAAATATAATACTGATAATGATAATAATAATGATAATAACAATAATAATAATAACAATAATAATAATAACGGATTAGATTTATATAGTGCTTTTCTATTAACGCATACTCAAAGCGCGTACAATGGATCCATTATTCATTCACTCTCACAGTAATTGTTGATGAGATCAAAAAATATCCAGCTATTCTAAACTATGACATGAGCAGATATTCTGGGACTACTATTCAATCACTATTTAAGCTGTAGTGAAAATTCCAGCAGAGAAGCAAACACTGTACACTGTATACCTGCAGGGAAAATACAGGTAATAATAACACAGTAGGGAGATACTGAGTAAAACCTGGAACAAGTATCATTTTAAATGCAAGGAGACACAGGGACTTTGTTTACCCACTAAGTATGCAAGATTGAAAGTCATTTCCAACAATAGATGAGGCACTCGTATGCCACTGAGTGTAATCAATGACGCTCCAAACAAGTGATTCCTGCCAGTGAATGAAAATCTTTATCTGTAGCGGTGCTTAGAGCATGAGTCAAAAATCAAACACAATAAATTTAAGAAAAAGCATATACTTAATTCTGCCTGAGATGAATGACATACCTTACATGTATTGACAAAACATTGCTTCTTGAGTGTATATGACTGTGTGTTCGTTTCAGGTGTCCCCAACATTAGAGCTAATAACAGAGCTGTGTGACTCAGGCCTTTTGATCTCAGGACTCAACAATAACCACAACAGCTGCTGGAAGACAAGGCAGGTTAGGGCTGCTGAGATCATTTCGTACGTCCCCCTGACATGACCCCTGACCTGCTGTACAGGGTGGCTGTTCTTTTACGTAGCATTAATGAAGCATAGCTGGCACCTGGACCTCTCGGAGCCGTTGAGAAGGAGACGCCGACACAGTGGGAGCCCCCGGAGCTTCTCAGGTTCTGACAAATGGTTGGCCTCCACACTTCTATTGTACTAAAAAACAGAGCTTTACACTTAAAAGGACAGCTCTTTGGTGAGGAAACGGCGAGCGATTTCTGTCTACTCCACATAAAAGACTTGGTGAGGGATGCTCTTGTCATTCATCTCAAAGCTTTTTATGTGGACGGTTCTCCTCAGCCGTAATTAACCAGAGGTGAGGCTGCAGTACTGACCTTTTCTAATTGCTCCCCATCCCAGGGCCTATGCTAGCAATTAGCCACAGCAGGACCTCCAACTAGTGGATGAGAGGGGGGAATTAAAGCAGAGCTCACATAAAAGGTGATGGCGCTGATTGGCCAACACGTGCCTACTGTTCAATCGGCAGAATCGGAATCAGAGGAGGCAGTAAGGACAGAGATGTTAGAGGTCTCCAGGCAATTTCCCCTCTGTGTTTCTCTGATTGCACTTAAACGCCGACAGAAGTTCATGTTGTGTGCTTAATTATATCTTACCACCCCTGTAACAACCATGGTATTATGCAAAATCACTGCATTAGGGAATATCGCAACAAAATGTGACAAAATTGTACTTGGTTAATCTCAACAGTAGTAAGAGCTTTTAAAGCAATAGATAATAATTTTTTCTGCATTTTATGACAAATTATTACATATTGCAGTGGTTATTACAGAACTCAACTAAGCTAAACTACTTAGACGAAATAGCTTAGCAGAAATAAACACACATCACAGTACATAAAATGGTTTCTCTCTGGGACAGCTGTATTAGGGTTATATAGATTATATTAAGGCTAATAGTTATGTGTAATTATCAGGAGTGGTTGCTGTGATTGACAGGTCAGTGCTGCCTGTGTCCTCTGTGCTGTGTGGGCTTTACTAGCATTAGCTCAGCTGCTGAACATTCGGGGCTCTTGTTTACTGAATAAAAGTTATTTCTTTTCTCACAGGCATCTTTGCCGTAGTTTTGTTGGAAAAGTTACACTATCAAAGGATTCTTTAGATTTTCATTACAATAACTAATGAATCTTTGTTGCATTAGCTGATATAGGTCAGGTACCTGCCGTTTGTGTATTTGTACATGTTTAACATTATTGTTACCACATACAGTTGTATGTGTTAATATTTATTTGTATCTGCAATTGCTTGATTGTATTTGCGACGCTGTTAGTTGATGTGACCTGTGTTTTCAATACATTTGGTTTCATTCCTCGCTCTTCTCCAACTCCACTCACTGGTAGTTCATAAATCAATAGATCAATGACATCACAGACGATTCTTCTTATTTATGTCTACAGTCAGTATTGGCAGGCGTTGGCACCAATTATGGCTGATGGCTACTGTCTTGCCTCAAAACTGGAAATAATGACTTTGAGGAAAAATACCGAAATAGCTTACAGGGTAAAAAAAAAAATCACCCCAACCTTGATTTTTTACAATTTGTTGAATTTTCAGTTTCATATGTATTTATTAATTGCTTTCAATTTGCTATTCACTGGTTCAGATGTCTTTACTTCAGCATTTATTACTCTGGCTTAGATGCTCACCTCAACAGTTACGTGGTTTCTTATCAAATAAACACAAATAAAGAGCTAAATATAATCTCAGACAAGCATATTTGCATTTTCAGTGAGGAGTGGGAATGCTATCTGTCTGTTTTTTTCTGCTCTAAATCATTGTTTTTTTTATCCGCCTTTAAAACCCACTCTCGGTCGACTTCTAAATAAAATAAAAACAGTCAAAAAGCAGACCTGGAAAAACTTATTTGTGCTTTTCTTTCCAGCATGTTTGACTATTGCTGGTGTTTGAACAGGGCTCTTCGAAAACAGACCGCCACAAAGCTTCAGCTCATTCAAAGTGAATCTGTTAGAATCTGTTCAAATTTATTACAAAATGCTGGGAAACATATTACAGTACTGTTAAAAACACGGTAAAGGGAAAATGCATTGTGTTTTGACAAAACAAATGAAGCACTCCATCTACTTGATGCGCTAAGCTACAGTAAACAGACACTTTAATTAAGAAAATATCCTCTCATGATTTTTCCTTGGCATGTGTTAAGCTATAGTAAACATACACTTAATTGAAACAAGACACCGAAGAATAATCTGTGCTCTGTCAATAAACACTACAAACAGAAAGACGCAGCGCGGCTTTGTGTACATGCTTCAGCTCCATTGTTTTCCTCGAGGGACTGCTGGGCTGTAACCCGAGTCCATGTAAGACTGGGGGTTGAAGCCAGGCAGAAACCAGCTGACTCAGCCACCTGGGAGCCAAATGTCTTGGCTTGCTCATTTCTGTACCGCTCCGCCCTGATCCTAAACAACGTGGATTTATACCCTGTTTGCAGTGTTCACACAATGCACAAATACGACTGATCTGCACGCCGTCCGATGCGGAGAGGAGGAAAGGAAAGTCATTTTCAGACAGAGGAGGAACTAAATCTCTCTGCCGACTGTGTAATAAAAGAATATGAATCCTGTAGAAATGTGGCTTCAGCTTTTAGACATGATATATGCAATGGAAAAAGCAGTTTTAGGAACTTGAAAGTTTGTTCATCACCAGCTTAAGCTGTGTAACGACCTGTTCTAACCTTAGGATGAAAAAAAAAAGTTTTTCTTTGATGTGATTTATTATCTTTAAGGGAGGTTGCATATCTTTTAAAGTTATAAGACAAGACAGAACAGCAAGGAAGGAGAAAGACCTGGAATGACATTCAATGAGGTGGCATTAAGGCTTATATCTTGTATTATTTTAAATTTAAATATCTTAATATATAATTTTTTTGTATTGGCTAGAAAAGTGCAAACTATTTTTTAATATCTTTTCTAACATTTAGTGATTGATAATAAAAAAGTCTCAGCAGTAACAGCAAAACTGATCATCAAAATAACGAAAGATAACTGAAGAGAAATCTTACTTTTTCCACATCAGACGGAAAAATAAGATTTCATTATGAAGGGGAGCACATTCTCATGTTCTGCTGATTGAATTTTGTTGGAAAACTTGCTCATTTCTTTCAGTAGACCAAAATTCACACAAAACATTATCTTGCCATACATGGTGGAGGAGCTGAAGACATGCCAGTGCGAATCACTCACATATTTTGTGGTCATGTCCAAAAATTAAAACATTCTGGAAAATTATGTATAATAATATAATATTCTGGAGCTGCAGATCTCACTGACATGTGCAGCCCTTTATTTGGGCAATCTGCCAGAAGAAATAACAGGAAATGGTAGATACTGTTTGAAAATATTCACTGCAGCAGTGAAAAAAGGCAATTATTCATAAATCGTTACAGGCTGACCCACCTAGAGTGGATAATTGGCTTGAAATTATTAAAGACATTCAGGAGATAAAAAGACCAACTTTTCTGCAAAGACTGAGAAATGATTCACAAATTGCAAGATGGACCAAATGGATAATGTGTTTATTTGAATAGGAGGACTGGATGGTGCTGTGCATTGGCATCTTTGAGGCTTACAAATCCATTTGCTTTCCTTTCGCTCTATATTATAGCATATAGAAAGACTTACCTGGACTCACAGTAATGCACATACATAAAATATTTTCTATATGTTCTGTATACTGCATTTCTTCAAATAGTGGCTTTTACCTCAGCTGCATAAGATGCCAGGTCTTTATTAAAAAGGAGGTTTGTATTAGACGCTGGTTTTTAGTTGTAATTTTCTCTAATAGATAGAAATGGTCCTATTTAGTATATAGTGTTTACAATGTTAAAAGTGCTGCAATGTGCTTTTCTACAAATGCAACACTTTCTCGACCGTTACAAAATGAAAACCCTCTAGCGTTTCAATGGATGGAAACCATTCACTGCTTAACAGAGCTGTTATTATGTAAATGCTGTGTTCCTGTCGTGCGGTGTATTTTACACTAAAGACACACACCTGCAGTGACTAAGACTGGACAATAACACGTTTGGTGAGTGATCTAGATGTGTTGAAAACAGCTGCATAATATTGTCTAATGTATTCAATTAACCTTGCAGAAGTGAACATTGCACTTGACTGGTAGCAAATTACAGAAGGTTACCAGACACTTTTCCATATCGTCTTCTACCTGCCTGTAGTTGAAAATAGGCTTTTATATGTTTGCCTCGACCTGAACACCCACTGTTACTGGAGACCCGGGTTGTTTTTTAAGGCAATACAATGGTGGTGTTGTTGAAAATGTTTAATTCAATCTGAGTGCTTAAACAGAATTCTTAGAACAAGTTAGTAAAGTCACACATCTTCGCACATTCAGACTCACCTGTGACAAGCTCACGGATTTCTGCGTCGACAGTCTTTCTCAGCAGGCGAAGCAGAGCTGGGATGCCACCCGCGTTCCTCACAGCGATTTTATTGTCATCCACTGTTTTTCCATAAACTAGGTTCCTCAGGGCTCCACACGAGTTCCTCTGGACCTCAAGGACTTTGTGGTCTAGTAGATCCACCAGGTGTTTAATTCCTCCAAGTCGACACACCTTTAGACAGTATTAAAAGAAAGATATGATAATACCATTATCAGGTAGAGGAAAAAAAAACATTCTGACCACAAACAGCATTTTTTTTAAGTGAGAGCACAGCAGAGTAAAATCATACATTTATTCATGTGACAAGAGAATCTGTGCACAGGAAATTTATTCATACCAGATAAAAATTATTTGGAAACGCAATGCTAATCTATGACCAAAGTAAAAGCCTTAACCGCAGGAGATGATATTTT
The DNA here is from genome assembly GCA_037367365.1 of Apogon talboti. NCBI lineage: Eukaryota > Metazoa > Chordata > Actinopteri > Kurtiformes > Apogonidae > Apogon > Apogon talboti. The sequence goes on from JAPQRQ010000015.1 coordinate 23,778,341, forward strand.
GAAAGACTTCATTTACATTTTCATCTGGAGTAAAAAATGAATGGAAAAATGGTTGCCTCAAAATAAGCATAGTGCTTTTCACTGTACAGCATGAACAGTTTTTTGATATCCTGCGAGTCAGAATGTGAAAATACGATTTTTCAGTGGTAATAACAACAATTTCTATGCTGTTTTCTATGTTCTTAACATATATCGTCAAAATGCACTAAGCATAAGAGACAACCTGACCTTTATGCATAGAGGACTTCACTGGGTTTCAGCTAGACCTTATAATTTGCTTGTAGCATAACTGAGAAGTAAATTCCTCTTTGTACGTCTGTGCGTGAAATTCCAGAAATTCTACTGATACAAGCGACACACGGCCTAAATGTGAGATGCTGCTAGTTGTTTCAAATTGTAGTCAGGCGGTCAAATAAAGAGGCTGACTGATGAATGCCTACCTCAGTCTTGATTCTATTATCGCCAAAGCACAAGTGCTGCAGGTAGGCTGCTGCGTTGGCCTGCACCGATGAGAAGTGGTGCTGCAGCATGTGGATCACCTCAGTTAGCTCTGGGTCACGCCATGCAAATTCCCTAGAAACACAGGTTGGGGAATAAAGGTTGGTTTAAGGTTAGAAACTATTTGCTCCCTTGAAAACTGAAGGCAAGACTTAAATGACCTTAAATGAATCTCTAGAGCACCCCAGGGTACACTGATAAACCCAGGAAATTAAACTCACATCTGGTCGTATATAACGTCCTACTCTGGACACAGTTGGATTACTGCTTTATGTTATGCTGTACACTCAGAGAGCTAAAATTTCTTTTCAAGTAAACGCTTTCCAACATGTAGAAAATGCATGCTTATGCACCTTGCTTTTACTTATAAGTTAATAAAAAAGTTTCGCTCCTTATCTACAATTACATTATACATTCTCAAAAACATAAAAAGTTGTGCCAGGATGTTGGGTGTTACAGGAATGGTAATAAATGTAAATGTCTCTGATTTTATGTGTACAGTCGCACATTTTCCATACTCTGACAGTTTTCTTAAATAAGAAAAAATTAAACATACAGTAGTGTCACACAATGAACTGGAACCTCTGCATCATGATAACTGTCAGATTCTTGAAAATACACAGCCCTATAATACAGTTCTTAATTTAATCTTGATGGCATCACAGAACAGAGAGCTGTGGATTTATATAACTAATAGTGAAATTACAGGTTTCTAGACATTATCCTTGAGGCAACTCCAGAATAGACCTGGACCATGGCTGTTGTACTTGCCCACAAGTAGCTGCACTACAACAACATACATGAAGGCAAACAAAGCACCCAATGTGCAGGGTCAGGAGTTTACTGCAGAGGTCAACACACTCACTTCGCTCACACATGTTTTTAGGACAAGAGCAGACGCAGCAGTCTAGTGTATGTGAGAATCTATTGTTAAGTACTCAGGCATATTAGAAGCAGCTTAATGGCTAGAGCTGTGGGTGACTACCCAGGGGGCTCTCTGTTTAAACAGTAAGAGGACACCGGTGTTGACCCAGCAGAACAGGGATGCCTTGTAAGCATAGCAGTCCCTCTGAATGAGTCGTCTGTGGTACACTACGCTGCCTGTTAACCACTGACTTCATCTAGTACATCAAGACATTTAGAAACACAAACAGCTAAAATGTAAGTGGTGCCTACCTTGGGTCCTTCTGGATGCTGTCTATGGAGGGTGAGCGAGTGGCTCCGTCATCCATGACAACAGCTTGACGACTGTAGTTTGAATCAGAGGGCCGGTACTGTGCTGAACGGTAGGGATCCGCGTAGGTCGCTGTTGTGTTAAGAGCATAGTTGTTTCTTTGGTAGGTCATGGCACTGCGCTGGCTGGATGTCCTCTGGAGGCTGCCCACACCTGAGGTAAAAAATTAAAAAATAAAAAACAAAACAAAACTATTGAACACAAATTTTAACCATGAAAAGTGTATATGCGAGCCGAAACATCCAGGTTAGTGAGAGATTAGCAGCAGAGCTTTTCCACTTTACTCTGAGCTTGGTACACCGGCTTACAACTTCAAAAAAAAAGGCTGGAAATCCAAACATGCAGCTGTTCTGACATACTCAGCAAATTCTCAAATCTGGAAGCAATTAATGACGAGGATAAAACATAGCTCCCATGGTTCCACAAAGCACAGTTCCTCTTCTTTAAAGGCCTGCTTGGTTCTTGTTTTGTTTTTATAAGATTGTGCTTAGCCAGAGGGATCCTGTTGGTTTTCAAAGAGGACAGGAGGTCTCAACCTGCTCGGTGATCCACCAATCTTTTCCTCGCCGCTTCCTTGCTCCTTTGCGCCACTGTATTCCTAGGCTAATTTTGCCAAAGACAACAGAGAGGCACTGGTAAATCATGACCACCTCCAAGAACAGTCAGAGATACACTAGTGGAGCAAAAGACACACAAACACATGCGTGCGGAAAAGTCATCCTTCCAGACCTGGTCCCATACTAAGCCTGACAGCATCTTGCTTTTGTCATCTTTCTTTTCATTTGCTTCAAGTGATACTATGACCAAGCTTTTTACGAACATAGAAGTGCATAAACAAACTGGCTGGATCTAGCCCTCTTTCTCACCGGAGCCACGTGATATGTGGCAGCGTGACTGCTGTGCTGGTTTGATCTCTATCAGCCGTCCAACAGGACTGGGCATGTGCGTGCTCCAAATCCCCTCCTACCAGAAACCAAGACGTCAACTTGTGGGGCTGCTCCAAAAACACAATTTCTCACATCACTGAACTTCTATGTTGGACAGCAGCATAACATGGTGCAGTGTGGTTATCTCTAAAAGGTAACCTTGCACACACAGAGACACGGGAAGAAAAAACTGAAAGCTACAGTGTAGCTTTGCACTTTCAGTATAACTATACAGATTACATTTCTCATCTTTACAGCAAAGGATCAATATTTCTATTTAACATAAAGATTTTGCTCCCACTTGCTCAAAAAACCTAAGCGCAACCTTCCAGAAAAGACAAAAATGCATGGACAGCCCAAGGGGGGAAATTGTCCTCTGAAATTTCATTTCACAAGATAACAAAGAATGCTATGGGATCGAATTGGATTTTTTTAATGAGGTAGTTCTTACAAAGACTCCATATTGAACAACCCCCCCAGCTCCGCCCCCACTTGTATTTCCTCAATATAGCTGGCAAACATATTATTGCAGGGCTTCTTCACAGCATCAATAGCATTTATTACAGGACTTATCGGTCTAAGCGGATCTCCGGTGCGCCATGGAGAAGGCTGAATAGTATGTGTGTGTGTGTGTGTGTGTGTGTGAGTGTCACTGCTAACTAAGCATGTGTATCCGAGGCATGAGTGATAATGAGAGAATGGCGACATAAGGAGAAAGCAAAGAGAGCAGGCTGTGGATGTGGGTAACCAAGCTGTCCCCTGGCCCCTTCATCCTTCTACTCATTCTTAGTTTGACACACCGGTAATGGACTCTTTTGTGGCAGGATGACATATCAGTACCTGCCTATTAACTCACGTCTCACCCCTTCTGCTTGACAGTGGCGAGAAGATGGGAAGAAGAGAATGATCGAGAGAAAGAAAAGTAGGAAGTAAAGGGAAAAACCACGAAAGGAGGACACCACATACGTAGAGCTGAAGGGCAGATGGATAGATAAATGGCGTTCCCCGAGGAATACAATACGCCAGAGTCAAGATTTGTAGACAAAGTTAAAATATGCACTGGATAAAAAAAAACAAACAATGTGCTGTTGTTGTGAAGATGTCTCAGCATAAAACATTTGAACATGTGCTTGCGTGTTTACTTTGACCTACGTGACTCTACAACCACACACAGCAGGAGACGGGAAAGAGAAAATGAAGGGAAACATGAAACTACCATTAATTAGATACAGTATAACACAGGCTTGCAAACTGAATTTTTAGCAACATTGTGTTGTGGCTCTGCCTACAGTACGGGGGAAGACATATCCTGATTATGAAACCCCTAATGAGCCTTTTATCTCTCTCTACCTCCCTTTAATATCATATTGTCTGTTCAGATTTTAGCTAGCTGTTTGCGATAATTACAGAAACACAACGACTGTAGATTGTGTTCCGGTAAATGAGAGGCAAATAAGAAAATACACATGGATAGATGTGTGTGTCATAGATATTCATGGAGAGTGTTATATCACTGGCTGGTTCCATAAAATTGGCAATTTCCGTTCACTTTTGGACAAAATTGAAAATTAGGTGGTGGAAGGTGGCAGTATAGGAGACGTTACAGTCAATGTTATGTGTGGCCACAATAAACAAAGTAAAGGTCATGAACTAAAAAGTAAACCAATTGTTGCCAGTTTCCAACTGCCAGAAAATCTCATAGAAGAAAGAAATAGACAAACTTTGTTTTAGCATTAGGTTAGTTAAATGTTCACTAAATATATCCATTGATTTCTGAACTGCTGAAGCCAGTAGTCTGTGATTTAGCCATCGCCATGTTGGCTTTTTGGAGCCAGACGTAGCAATATTTGGACAAAATGGGTGGAGCTGTGGGAGTGAGGGGTCAAAGTTGAGCTAATACTAAATGCTAAGTCACTGACACCATAAAACTATAAACTTTATCAAGCATTGTGTACCACAGTCATTTTACTGTGTTGTTAGTGGAACCTATTAACCACAAAAACAGTGGACCTGTCTGTCAGGAAAAATGTTTTTCATTAAATAAACCAAAACAATGAAAATCCAACTCAGCAGGCGAGTGAACTGTAAAACAGACCTGTCAATCAAAGCCCACCATAGAAGACATCACAGCTTCTATTTGACCTGAGATCTGATCAAAGAAGAAGAGTGCCCAAGTAAAATACAAGAAACCAAAATGACTCCAGGAAAAAATTTGTATAGTATTTTAAGTGAGAATCTAAATGTATGTCTATGGGAGCCAAGACTTTTTGGAGCCAACCCAAGTGGCCATCAGCTGTAGTATTTACAACTTTAAGATACTTTTGCATTGGTCCTTGGACCTTACAATTGCACCTTCATAACAAACTACAACTTTCATGACTGGTTAAATTATCTTCATCAGCATTGTATGGATACCTGATGGGAACAAAAAGAGATTCGTCTCTTTCCAGTGATATGAATTAAGGTCCCATGGAGCATGCTGGAACGGGCTCAACCTAGTCATTTTCATAAAATGTTTTTTTTTTCAATCTTCCATTAAGTGCAGTAACTCCTTTTTAGAAAAAAGTAAATAACACATCCAGCAAGTGCAACCTTTCTCCCCTATTTTTTTGTGAAATTGAGGTTTTTGCCATTTCCGATATCTTAAAATACGCAAAAGATATGACAATAGAAACTGACCTGAGGCACTCCGGTAGAGTGTACTCTGCTGGGTGTGGCTGGGACTTCTGTACAACGGGCCCTGGAACGTCCGATCCTCGTAAATTGGTGCAATGTGTCGGTCTGGGGACATGGCTGACCTCAAGTCTTGGCCTAGTTGGCTGTGTTGACTGGCGTATGAGCTCCGCATTCCTGCAGATGAAGGGGAGTAGTTACAAAGTCATTCTTGTAACTTAAGCATCAAAGCTTTAAGCAGTGTAAAAGCAGAAGTCTGTCAATTCACTGCAATTTATCCAGCCAAGTTGTTACAGTTAATGTCAAATGATATTCAATGCAGTTCACTAATTAATATAAATATGGGGGAATGGGATGACAATCAGTTTGTAATGTGATTTTCATAATAGATGGCAGAAGTATGGAGAAGAGTGTGTCAATGGTAGAAAATGGTAGGTAACACAATAAAAGAAAACTGATAAAAATCGGCATGAAAACACACCACAGAGAGAAAGAAACACAGTCAAGTGTTCCAATTAAAACCCACTGGTCACTATAACAACGGGCTATGGAGACAGTAAGTAGCAAGTCCCGTCTGACTCAGATTCCAGATGTGAAACACTAATAATAGAATGAGTCAGCAGCACAATCTGTTGCTCTGAGTGATGCCATATGAGAAAGACCCACGGCTATGACACCCGTCCACAAATGCGTTTCCAGCACACATACTGCAGATATCTGCGCTTGTGCTTAACAGGAGGATAACCTCAGATGTGGAAGCTTCGCCACAGTTCTGGTAATTTTACAACTGTAAAGGTAATAAAAGTGAAGCCCCAGTTTAAGCTCAGTTCTGTCTGTTCTCAACAGAAGTATTCAGGGCCATACTACTAAGAGATTACTAAATAATACTAGATAAAATAATACTAGATGATACTAAGATTTTGTGCCTTAAACTATAGTTATGAAAAATTCTGAAAAAGAAAAATAAAAAACTTTTATTTTTCTTTTTCAGAATTTAGAAGGGTTAATGAGGCCGTCTAAACCCATCTGAGAGTTCTCATTGCATGTAAAGGCTGGCCTCATGAACAGGTCTTTTTGGCACTACTGAGCCAAGAGGGACAGAATCTCTGTGGCCAGTTAAATTTCAAAAATGTAGAAAACAAAGCTAAAAGATTGTACCAAAAAGCACAAAGTCTATATCATTCTGCTCGACTGTTGCCTCCACAAACTGGTAGTGAAGACTGAGAGGTCGTAGTAAGCATCAGTGTTTGGTGGCAGGTTACAAGACACTGATGGAAACATGTTTCTTAAAGATCTGTATATTCCCTAAAGTCTATGGCAATACACTGGGTTCCAATATGGAAAAAAAAAACAACAAAAAAAGAAAATGTAACTGAAGAAGACAATTAAATCATAGAATAAGAAAGGTATGTGGATCATGTTGACTTTCAAGACAGGATACATAGTACTATATTTGATTGACAGTGCAGTACAGGAGATGAATAATGGTTCACAATGTAAATATCATATGCTTCTAACATTTAAAAACACCACAAATGGATTTTGCGATGTGTTGTCATTCAAAGCCGAGAAACCATAGTAGAAATCAGTACACAAAGATGACAAATACATATAAAAAAGATAGAAGGTTTTCTAGGTTCACAGATATGGAAATGACACAAGGAATACACAAAGATTGCAGGTTTGCTTTCACATCAAACAAGAAAATGTGAAGTTTTGTTTGAAACCTTACATTTCCAGTGGTGTCTGGAAATGCATGACAATGTCGGTGTTTCTCGTGTGAAATCGCACATCAGTGAAGCTCACAAACTGTAAACCCCAACGGCCCAGTGTACAGTTGGCAAATAACTGCTCAATGCACATTCCACGAGCTGCCAAATGTCACCTGGGTCCTCTCCAACTGCATGAGCTCAGGCAGAGACTGCTGCAAACAACCAATCCTACCATGCAGAACAAGCTAAATGAGGGGCTCTTGTCACAGTTTGTGACAGAGGAAATTAATAAATAAGCATGATTGCCTCCACCGGGACTGTGGGACTCTGGGGACAAGGCGAGTGAAGATTTTTAGACAAAGACAGCGGGCCAGGCTGAAGATGACCTCACACTTTCAGAGAGAAAAAGCTAAGCTCTGAAAAACACAAGGCAGCTCACCAAGGACCCTCCTTATTTCTCCTCGTATAATTTATTAATGACTACTGTTTATGAAACAGATGGATGCAGTCTGGGTCACACTTGGCTGGCACTTGCCTTTTTTTCCTGGTGTTCAGGTATTTTGAAATTATGTAGCTCTGATGACATTTCAGTAAAGATAGCATCAGGCCTTAAATCAAGGTTTTAACTACACGTGTTTCTTTAATCAACAATCAAACTCTACTAAGTAAATAAAAGCAGACTGTTACCGAAAAGGAGTTATAAACAAGGCTCTAACGCCCAGTTAGATGTAAAAGCTTTTTTTTTTAAGATTCTATTGAAGGCCCATCCCTTTACTTCAGCACAGAATTATTCATGAGTCTGTGAGGGATGAGTGCATTTATACATACACAAATGATTTAACAGTGAATATAGTGGGACTTTGTTGCCAAATGGTTGAATATGGAAACAACTATGAATTTGTTGTAATTTATTTATTTTTGTTTACATTTTGTGACTTTATGTATGTTTTTTTTTTGTATGGTTTGCTTTTATTTCTGTCTTATATGGGTTTTCTGTAAAGCACTTCCTAATCCTGTTTTTAAAAGGTGCTACGTAAATAAATAACCGTATTATTATTATTTACCCTTTTGATATTTGTATTATCTGACAGATGATGCGCGTATTGGTGCATATTTAGAGGGGAAAAAAGCAGCCAGCATCAGCAAGCTCAATATGATTTAATTCCAGGGCTTAAAGGGAGCTCCACTCCACAGCTGCTAGCAGGCTCTGTGTTGCCTGTTAAATTATTGTTTGATAAAGAAAGAGTAATTATTTATATATTTCATCAGACATTTTAAAGTACCAGTTCCAGTAACCTTTAAATAAAAGCAATAAGCCACTTAATGCAATGCTTTTAGGGCAACCTACAGGGTTTTAGGTACTTCTCTCTCCCTTTTTCACCTTTAAGTGTGCGCTCTCCTGTGGCTCAGTGTTAAACAAACCGGTGTAGCTGCTAAATATATTACATACACATTTGCACACAAATGTATTACACCAGGGCTTGCCTGACAGAAAACACAGTGTTATGATTTGTGAGAAATGGCAGACATGTTGTTTGCCGGGTACAGAGTAAAGCAGAGTAATGCTGTTGCTTTGTGCTGTAGTTGCACACTCAATCGCCCAGGAAGCCCTGCAATCTGTAGCAACGCATACAATAGCCACTAGCAGCAGCTTGGCAGGAAATCAGTTGGGCTTCTGTTGTTCAAAGGTTTGAGGGGTGTGAGGTATGAAGAGAGAAGCAGTAGAGGAGAGAGACAGGAGTAAAAGCGATTGTAGGGGTGGAAGAGGAAGAAAGAATCGAAAAATGAAAAGAAGGGTTAATGAGGCCGTCTAAACCCATCTGAGAGTTCTCATTGCATGTAAAGGCTGGCCTCATGAACAGGTCTTTTTGGCACTACTGAGCCAAGAGGGACAGAATCTCTGTGGCCTGAGAGCCTTCATGCATATCTCTGCCTCTCAGCAGCTTGATTCCTGAAAGTAGTAACATTCAAACAACCTTAGAAGAGACTAATCCGTCTGCCTTCTTTATTCTGCTCCCTCGACAGAAAGGACTGCAGTCACTTCAGAAAGCATCTGCAAATTGTCAGGGAGAAATAACATACTGCTGTCTATTGAGGATGAATGGCCCACATTCCTGGTGCGTTATAGTCATTTAATTCTCCCCCTCAGCCCTCTCACCGTGGCTTTAACAGATTACACTTGGCAGAGGCTAGATGGAGGGCGGTGGTGGCTTGGCGCGTGCTCGCTCTGGAGAAACAAACACTTAAATGGATGCAGCTGACTGCGTTTCTCAACAAAAATATTTTTCAAAACCCAAACAAAGCCAACGAGAAGACCTAACATAATTACTGGAAAATTATTACAAATCAAAGTAAATGTAAAAATAGAGCATACTATTAATAAAACTATGGTAGTTTGGCTATCAGGGTGAGAAGTCACACATGCAGATATAGCACTTTTCCCTCATGCTCTTTGTCTCGCTGTGTTCTAAAATGGACATTGAGCGTAATGATCACATTATTAGGAACAATTTGTCTTCATTTTCCTTTTTTCAGCAGCACAGGGAAACTATGATTTCCTGCAAATGACAGTGCATCGAGGGCAGTTAGGTGGGTGGGGAGGAAGGAAATAAAATGGGGAGAGTAAAAGAGTGGATATAAAATCCAAAAAAACTTCACACACACACAGACAAGGAAACAAAAAATGTACCCAGAAAAAGGCAATAAAAAGCTTTAAAAGACATAAAGTGCATATCAACTGATGGGTACATTATCAGGTACATTATCAGCATTAAACCTAATCAGAACAGTTACCATATATGCAGTGCATACCATAAAATGACTAAATAATGGCAATAAGTCCCTGATTTGTACAATGGCTCAAGTCTTTGTGCTCTGATGATGAGAAAAGTGATCTGTTGCTGGCTGTCTGGGTCCAACAACAGAAGACACTATGAAACTCTTCAACTACCTGAAAAGAGCCAGCAGCATGGCTGATTTAAGGCCAAAACCAGACTACAGTGGCTGCTTTTAAATCCTAGCACTAACTCTTGGTATTTGCCATCACAGCCATGTGCTAATTAAACTGTTGTAACACTTATGTGTACATGCATCATCTACATGCATCACAATACAGAGTGAAAGATGGAAAACTGATGTAATACAAGAGAAATATTCACCTTGAACGTCATCGTCAACTAGGGCATCTGAGGATATCCCCGGGCAGCATGAAGTCAAGCAGAAAACAGTCTACTAACCTTGCAACAATAACAGAGTGATCTGCTGAGTAAGTATTCCTGTTTCCTTATTAAGGAAAACTGAAATACCACCACATATTTTGATGGAATTCTGCTTCCAGCAGATTGAAATGATAACTTTCTCCCTCTCTGCTATACAGTAAACCTTGTGTGTCTATATAGACACACAAGGACTGCCTGAAATTTTTATTATTTAAAAACTACAGAGGAAAAAAAATATAGAGATTGAAAATCAGCACAAGTCATTATGTATTGATCTGAGAGTCTGTGAGAGTTTGAGCAGGCTGCTGAGCTCCTCTAAATAAGACTGTGTGTGTTTGTGTGTGCGTGCGAGCACCTGTGAGGCTGTCAGGTCGCGTCATCCTCTCGTAAATGTCATAACTCTGGGGTCCGTAGGGGTCAGTGCTGTGGAGCATGGAGCGAGGCAGCGTGGAGCTGTAGTGCTGGGGCACAGCTGTCATACTAGCCCTAACAGGAGACGATGAGTGAGTCGGCTGCTTTGTCAGTGGGGGGTTGATGTTGTCCACCATTGTCAGAGGAGAGCCCATGCGCCCTGATGATGACCCTGCAGAAGCCTGATAAGGTGAGGTGGTACGACTGGCGGTGCCTGATCGTGAGTTTGTAGAGCCCATGCGTCGCAGTGCAGCTGGGGAGTTTTTCTGGGTAGAATAGGGTGAGCCGCTGCCACCACAGGTGGTACTAGTGCGCTGGGCAGAGGGCAGGGTTGTAGAGAAGATGCTGGAGAGGGGTTTGGGTTCAGTTACAATGGGTGAGCCGTAGGCACTGCCAACTGAGGTACGCAGGGAGCCGCGGGAGGGTGACATACCGCTGGCATAGGCTGGCGAGTGTGAGCGAGAAGGCACTGAGCTTACCCTCCGCATAGCACGGCCAGGGACTGCCGTCGTGACTGCTGGAACCTGCAGGTCAGGAGGACAACAACATGGCTGCTTGCATTTGTTTTACAACATCTCACAGAGCAAAATCACCAACTACTGCAGTGGACTATGTAATGATAACATACAATTACATAAGCCAATTTATAACAGGACGTGAATTTCTCCAGGCGGTACTTTTTTTTTTTCCATTTTCCATGCGCCCCCACCCCTGTTTGACAGTGCCATTTGGTTTCTCAGTGGTCTGTGTGTACAACGCTGTAGGAAGCATGATTACCCTGCAGTGCTTGGTGCACTCTGTACCTTGTGTGCCTTAAAGCAGAACAACACAACACAAAACAAAATATAATTGTAAATTTTGATTAAAAAGCGCAACAGTTAGTAATCCAGTTAACTGTCATGAGTGTAGCTGTGTCCACTACAATGGAAAAAAAATAATTGTTAAAATAATTCATTCACAAAAACATTTTTTTTTTGCCACTTGACAACAATGAGTAGTACATGTATTTTGTGACGGTACCTGGGCTGAAGTCTGGCCTTCTGCCCTGGCATTCCTGACTAGGGTGCCTGTGCCAGTGCCGGTGCCAGGGAAGGAGTGCTGCATCCTAAGCTCAGCCTTGCCCAGGTTCTGGCTGCTGAGGTAGCCACTGCTGGCATCCTGGTAGCCGCTGTCCGAGTACGAGTTCATCTGAGTAGAACTACGTGAATTCCCTGCAGATCCTGTACGAAAAAAAAGGACCAAAATGAAATGTACAGTAGAAAGAGAGGACAGAGGAGGATGAGAGGACAGGAGACGGACTCAACATAAATGGTTTCGTAATAGAGATGACCTTCACTTAGAAAGCATCTAATGACAAATGGCACAGCAGGGGGGGATAACCATGCTATTGCTCTGTGGTTCATCATACAGCCTTCTGTAAGCTGTAATGTGGGCTTCATTGTCTAAGTGACGTGGTAGATAAAGACAAAAGCTCTAATACTGAATAGATGTTCTGAGGTACAGAGACTATTGGTGAAACTATTTGTAGGCAAGAAAAAGAAGATTTGAGTTACAGGGAAGAGATGTACAGTAGAAAGAGAGAAGGCAATAACAGACCCTCACTTTCATGGGGAGAAGACTGCTCCGGGGAGTACAGAGACACCTGCTCTGACTCAGTCCTGATGCGGTAGCTGGGCGACTGGGAGCTGTCAGTCATCCGAGACTTGGTGTCGCCTGAGGTGGAGGCATCTGGGAAGGTGGAGCAGAGCAGGGAGTTAGAGAGAGAAGAGCTTCAGGTCTTAAACAATTAGGAGTGTTTGTTTCGAAGTGAAAAGATTTAAATAGTCATTAAAAGTAGTCATTTTTGGAGTTTAGGGGAAACAATAACAAATGATATTTTGTGCAACATTAGTTTTGTGCTTGTGTACAGTTGGGAGTCATTAAGTTTTACTGCCCTGCTAATTTGGACAAGCAAAACGGGGTGGTGTTTCACATCACAGTGATGGTAAATGTGTATACAGTCATGCCCTAAGCAGTTTTCACTGCTCATAACATTTCCCTACATTCCATCTTCTTCATGCATGACAACAACCACTGTGGCAAACAGGAACTGGAATTAGCCCTCTAATGTCCCTGCAGACAAAACCTCCCACATAATCACAATCTATTTAGGCATGACCAGTGTCACTGGGTTACTCTGCAGTCACTAGAAACAATAAGCAGCAAGCAGAGGGGAACAGTGAGTCAAACACTGGCAGCCAGGCTCTGTTGAAAGCTGCCTTTCTAGCTGGTGTGTGAACAAGTGTAGTATCCCGTGAAGAAGCCGCTTTGCTGCTCCCACTGACCTGTTGCTTAAACCTGTTGACACAGAGGCCTAGTGTGTTTGACAACCTGGCATCATATGTTGCCACCTCTGAACATCTAAGAGCGTTTCCCATTTACAAATGACTCAAGTGAGATTCAAGAAGATCGAGTTAAACTGTAAGAATGCACACTGCAGGGCCCATGCAAAGAAAAGTGTCCCTCACTCCTTTTGAATGATGAACAATGAACTAAGACTTTTACAAGGTCAACCCACATCAAATAACCTGTTCACAACTTCTTCTTTTTCAAATGTGTCACGTTTCAGCAGTGTCTGTCAACAGCAGGTGTCTTCTACCTTTTCTTTGTCCTGTTATTTCAATGTTATCATAATTGAAAACATTTCAATATTAAACATGCCATCTAATGTAGCCTGAAAATAAGTTTAGAGGTGCTTTCACACTGAGAATCTTTTAAGTTTTCATGCAAGTGTCTCAAGGTGAATGTTGTGGGGATAATGTATTTTAAAGTTCAATAATAATGCAGCTCTAAAGGACCAATAAGCCTTTAAAAGTTTGTCAAACCCGAGTATTGACACGACTCAAAAACTCTTTTGTCTCCTTCCATTCTGGCAGCGACTTCTGTGTCTGGCACTCAGTGTCGTTTCACACCACAGGGTTTTTATACTGGGCTTTGACCCTGTTTGATAAATGAGATGCCAAAAAGCCAGAAAGGAAGCAAAAGAAAGAAAGAGAGCAAGAAGGAGAGACAGTACCCTTTTTCTAATGCTGAAATGAAACATCCATGCATGGCTGGTGCATGGCTGGTGTTTCTTGGCACTGAAATTTAAGTTAGTGCTAAAATGTCATTTCACGACTGTTTTCAGACATCGCATGACTACGCTGGACAGTACTTCTTTCTCATGTGCCAAGGAAGAGGCAGCTGAATGTCGGTCTTTGTCACTGCTTTCATAACCTCTAGTGGTTGCTGTGTAGACACCTTGTAGTCTTTTGAAAACATTTTCAGATTGTGTTGTTTTGAGAATCATACACCACACTGTTACCGCTGACTTGTAAAGCTTCTATGCCCTGGTAACAGTAAGCATGAGAGGGAGAGAAAAATCCTCAAAACTTAATCCAACGTCAATAAATTGTCTATTAGAATTAAAATATGCAATATAAGGTTATTGAGAAATTGATGGGATCTTAAATTAAAATTTGGGATGTTGAAAATGAAAGAGAAAAATCCTAGGGGGCTCTGATTGATCACAAACTAACAAGGAAACAACATTGATTATATCGGGGGGAAAAATCAATGGTAGTCATGTACAAATCTAGGGGTGTATTACATGATGTCTCGTACATAATTCACTATTCACTTATACTTCCTTATATAGCAGACTGCGTGGAGTTATGGAAGGAAATTTAATGGTAAAATGATGCGTCTAATGTAAAAACATGATTCCCTTTTTATAATGCTGGATAAATCTTCCCTTATGTTCCAAATGTTAAAAGTGATATGTTTAGTGCTGTTACTTGTTACCTGGAAACACGTGGTAAATTATGTCTTAACCTACAACTTTACTATTATCCATTTATTAAGCAACTATTATCATGGTATTACCCAAGGAGCCAGAAATAAGACTGTAATGGAATGAAATATACATATTATGTCTTTAAAAATGTCTAAATCACTTTTGGTCTTCAAAAGAAAGGTTTATATATCTATTTTTAAGGGTTTGCATGGTTTTTCTTTTCAGTTTCTCTTACTTATGGAGGGTGAGCTAAGCTTAAATTTGTAAGAATGCAAGCAGGCATAAAGAAACATTTTATTTCTGCTTCAGACTATTCAGTCACTACTTAATACATAAACTGCTGACTATGTTTATACTGCATATAGTGTTTATAAGTATCACATTAAGTGATGACTGAATAAAAATAAACTCGCAATACAAAATTCTGTACGGTGGTATTAACGGTGTGCATGTTTGCAATGGTGTTAGAGAGACAGAGTCGGAAAAGAGACACTGAGCTGTGAATAAGTACCCAAACAATGAGAGACAAAAGGGATAGATACAGACGTACAGAGACTCATTTTAGGTGTGTCCGCCGCTCTCCGTGGACATGAGGTGTGACTGCATTGACATTTCCTGAGGCTAAAAGGCTCGTTTCCACAGTAACCCATCTATCCCAAACTCTCAGGCGGTGCAGACATATACAGCGGCTCATCAGGCCAATAAGCCTCACAGACAAATCTGGCCCATTACTCTCTGTGCCACATATCTAAACTGAAAATAGTACGTAACCACATCATTTATCATCAACAGAACAATGAGAAATCAATACAAAGCAAACTTGCAATTGTGATTAGTTCCCAACTCTTAATGAAATGCATTCAGCAAGGAAACGAGGAGCAGCCAACAAATGAGAAAACTATGTAGTATTAATATTCCCAGTGCATATGTACAACTATAACCACCCATAGGCTCTTCTGACAGGGCTGACAATAAAAGATTAATGACCATTGCAGGAATTCCTCTATGCAATTAATAAGCCATGAAATACATTAGTAAATTCAATTCATTATCTGTTCTCGACTGAAGATCTTTCAAGGATGCTGGCTAGCCAAACAGACACCAAAGGGGTCTGAGACTAATCCTTCTGCTGTCTGTCAATGGTGGTGTTGTGTCTGAGTAGGCAGAAATAGCTTAGATAAATATTAGAACAAGAATATGCCTGAGGCTCTCTATTACTGAAAGCTTGGTCAAAAAAAAGCTCATGTTAACAATCATTATAGAGGAGATGTAAAACATGCCTGAACTGCACACACACCCACACCCACACACACACAAAAATAAGTCAGCCAAAAGAAAAATATGCACATGGACACACTATTTACAGCCAACATTAAATGAAAGTCTCACTGATGTGCCAGAAGCTTATCACTTTGACACTGAACAGAACTGTCTTTCCCACAATCGGTCAGCGTGGACTTTATAACCACATACACATGAAAACAGATGGGTATTCATGTGGAAACCAAAGAATAAGAACTATCTGAATGTACGCTAACTTCTGCACAGAAAAGCACATTTTAGAAACACGGAAGGACAAAACCAAAATAAGGCACTCAGTTCTAGCATTTCACTGCATCCACAGCAAAGTTATTCTGACTAGAGGTGAAAGCTTCCAATCTTTAGGTGTAAACACATCAGGGCTTTGGGGTCTGTAAAGGGAGACCAAAGGCTGCTCTGTTTGAATGGAGTCCAAAGGGAGAGGTGGCTCCGCTCTCTGAAAATCCAACGTTTTTGTGAAAACTGTTGGTCTTGCATCAACCAGACAACCTCTGTGATGATCTTTAACTCCGTCCATCTGTCCATACACAAGCAAATTATGCTGCTGGTAAAATCTAAAATAAACTAAATGGTTATTATGTGAGAAAAGTGATGGCTTAAGGTGTACCAACAAACTGGACCATAGACTGTAAATAAATAGTGGGCAAACCTTCTGTGACATCACTCATTGGTTTGTGAACTGTACTTTTGAAGTGTCAATTTGGGCAACATAGCTGTTACCATGTTGCTTTTATGTAGTAATTAAGTAAATACTTCTTTCAAGTATTTTCAGCTACTTTATAAAAGTTAATATATACAGTTGTGCCTGACAACAGTAATGACAAAGTTGTAAAATGTATAAAAGTACTTATTACAGCTACCTAAACTAATTAGCAAGTTAGCTGACTACCTCAATTATTACTTACTGAATTATTCAATATGAATTACAGCTAACTTTAGCAAATGCAGCCATGCTATTCTCGTAAACTTCATGACAGAATCCTCTGATGGTCTTGTTAGTGTAACTCCTTAAATACAACTATGGCAAAGCTGCCTGGCCGGGAGAAAAATATGTTTTTTAGTCAACAAATAAGAGCTCTGAATGTGGGCACAGATAACATGGAAGACACTGACACACACCTGTCAATCACAGTGGCTGCTTGCTTAATTATGCTTAAGTATTTATCATTGGATATTCTAAAACAGGTAACAAAAATTCAACTGTCATGTATGGGAATGTGTAGCAGGATGTAAACATGTTTATTTCAGTTTAAAGTTGGTCAAATTAACACAAGGGTCTATGGGGATTGGCTATTTAACCCTTTCATGCATAGTGGTTACTACAGTGGACAGCTATTCTGTTCTGTTCTGTTGTATATTCATGGGTTTTGTTGTTTTTTTAGTTGTATATCACCCAACAATTGTTATTAGACTGTAATTAACAGTTTTCTTAAACAAAAAGGTTTTTTCTTTATATATTATCTCCATGAAGTGAGTAATAACTAGTATTAGAGTACAATAAAATGTGAGGAAAACATCAGATTAGCTGCA
>JAPQRQ010000015.1:23795776-23815548 GCA_037367365.1 Apogon talboti
GGTTGACATTTTTGTAACTCCATGAAAAATAGGTTCATTAAAAAAATTCAATTGCATTGTTTTTTTCTTGCCTAAAGTGGAATAAAAACACATGAAAAAAATCTTGACTAAGGTTCTCATAATTCATGCATGAAAGGGTTCATTTACAGAACATTTTGACACTTCACTTTTCAGCCTTAGAAGGAGGCACTTCTGACCCATTCAATATTGACTCACGATGGCTCTATAGTCTGTCATGTAGCTGACAACACAAGCATTGTAATGCATTTTTCCATCTTAATATCATCAAAACCAAAGTTAGAAATAATCCAACTCATCAAACATGTTGCCAATCTCTCCCATGGTACCAATCTCGGCCTGTTGTCATTGGCTCACAGCGACACACATCCTCAAAGCTTCACTGTAGCATTATTCTCAGGTTATTTCAGGTCTATATGGTGATATTACAAGCACCAATGACAAAGAGGTGACCACACACACACACACACACACACACACACACACACATATATATACACACCAAAGATGATAGATAAGACAGTGGAATGACATGCAATCATTCTAGTGCTACAGCTGACATACCTGGAGCTCTCCAAGGCAGGGACTTTTCAGATGAGCTGTAGGGGGAATGGAAACAAGAGATTAAAAAGTGAACTTAGTACAGTACATTGACAAAAAAAAAAAAAAACACACCATGGTGAATGACATGAGTGAAATTATCAAGAAGAAGACACCTCAGGGTCTCCTATATTCTTTACTTGGGCCTATCAGGACAGGGTCACAGATAGTAATCACTGTGTTGGAGATAAAAAAGCTAGAGGTTTAGACAACACTTAGTGCAAAGTCCATTTCTGCCAGCTGAGTTTATCAAGGCCTAAAGGTGAACTTTGGTGACAGCTAGTGTTTTGCTTGAGGACCCCTCAGCACTGACAAAAGCTAAAGTCTAGATGTGAAACTGGAACTTGTCTGGAACTTGTTTTAACCTACGGCTTTGATAAGCAGGCAAAGCCAAAACATACAAAAATGGAATCCACCCTGATGTAAGCTGAAAATGCAACAAAAGAGGCAAAATCTTGCAGCAAAAACAGGAAAATGTATCTACTAATAAATAGAAATGGATAATAACTGGAGTCAAAACCGTGTCAAATTATAAGCTCAAAGCAGAGGGACATGATCAAACCACCAACTTAACCACAAAATTACTTTGAAAAAAATGCTATATGAATTGTTAAGCCATCTATAATGCCATTACTGATCTTTAATCGTCCTATTGAACCCTTGAAATTACTCGGAACAGAATCTCTGGATGTAAGGAACATGCACAATAGTTTCCATTTAGTTCTGTTAGTGATCTCCTCTTTATCACTAAACCTTTGTGTGCACCCAGAGTTTTATGATGAGGTGGACCTGCCATCGCTGCTCTGTAGTTGATGTGGGGAACATGATTACAGCATAATGTGGCCTGATCTTGCAATATGTCATCTAATACTGCTGTAAAGCTATCAGCGAGTGAAACCATAACACTGAAGCTATAAATCAACACATTCAGTGCAGATTATATTCATGACTGAGCAAAATAACCAGTTAACAAATTTGTGTGTTTCAGTTCAATGTGAACTTAATACAACTTGGTAGGAAATGATAATTAAAAGAAAAGAAAAAAGAAAAGTATAACAACTTGTCATTTTTATTACAGAGATTCACACTATACATAAAAAAGCAAAAAGTCCAACCAAAATAAAATCGAACCAAAAGATTTTTTTTTAATGAATAAAAATGTAATTTTACAACTAAACGCACAAATGATTATGGTCCCAGCCTTGGTATAAACGGACATGAATAACAGAGTTTATAGAGCCATTTAATGCTAATTTCAGTTAGTTTCTATGAAATAACATTTTAACCAAAGGGAAAGTAATTCGTTCTCTGAGGGACTGTTTTTCAAGGCAGCTTATTACAACAGACAGGGGGCACACGTAGGGGCCCTCAGAGCAGTGTTACTGGTGTTACATCCCCTTTTCTTAATATGCTCCATTTCCTCATCATTGCTATCAAGCACGTAGAGTTGTAACTGCTGTTTTCTTCCATCAATGTAAAGGTGAAAGTCAGTGAGCTTTAAGAAACACAACTCTCAGATTTTTAATGAGCACACAGCCAATTAAAAAGAGGAAGTTGGGTGAGATGTGCTCCAATGAACTGTGACAAATGGAGTAGAAGAATGGCTACCACGACGACGACGCACCCTGAGTGCTGCTGATGCTGATAAGCTACAGGCTTGACTCTGACAGAACACTTTATTTTATTAGCCCTGTTGGCTAGTGAGACACTGGCAGGATGGGAGGTCGCATCTTTTAACGGCTTTGCCACAGGTCAAGTTTGATGGCCACCACCATATATACTGTATATGTGCGTAGAAACACATAGAGGGGGTGGTCAGCTCTGGGGCAGGGGGTAATGACTCCCACCAGAATCCTTCATTGTGTCCTCCCTCATGTCTACCGTTGACCTGCTGAGCTATTAAGCCAAGCAGCGTGTCCCCAACGACTACAGCTAATCTCTATTCACACACAAATATCCTGTGGCAGCCGTTTTATTTGTCCTTCTGTGGGATTCAAAGAGGGTCAAAATGGTGTTGCATGTTTTCTTTACTTTTAAAAGTGCTGAATAGTCATAGCTTCCCCAGTGAGAAAAGTTACTGCACATACATTACTTTAACACAGTAATTCTCAACTGGTCTCATCTTGGGACCCATATATTCCCATGGTTTTATAAAAGGGGCTGTTACTGTGGCTGCTATAAACATTAGCTAAGTTATAATAAGCTTTTTTTTATTCTTTCAGAAAATACACACATTTTCATCTCTACATGAATAGCACATTACTCTAATGATAAACAGAGCATTACAATTGTGTGTGATGTTGATATGAATAAAACTCTCATCTTAACTGCACAAACATGTTTATACAGGAAAAGTCAAGCCTGAATAATGTGTTTTCAAATACATTTGTTGAAGCCTTTATGATTTTAAATTACATTTCATTCATCAGCAGTTGTAAATCTATAATTAATATTAATAACCTATGGGTCATATTTGCTCCTCAACATCATCTTTGATCGACAATGTAAACTCAGCCTGTCATCATTTAGTAAAATTTTTATTTTACCGTGACAACAGCCAGCCTACTGTATGTTGTTTTTTTTTTTTTTTTTTAATTAGCATCCAGCGGAGACTTCTCAAGTGCAGTCCAATCATTCGTGCCCTCATCATTTCATATGCTCAAATGTCTCCAAAGTGTCAGCCTACTGTATGTTAAAATAAAATGGATAGTATGAGATGGCTGAGGATTTGGATTTTTTCAGGGTCATGACCATTCAGTTGAACAAACAGGCTTTATCACAGACTTTAAAAAGCACCTACACCTATGTATACTGATTCCTGCAGCATCACAACTATGGGAAACCTGATGTTGTATATTGGGTCATAACACATCTACAGTAGGTGTATGTGTTCAATCACATCCAAATGTTCAGGTGCAACAGCTTGTTAAATGTTTTTAATTAGAAGCGTTCGACTACATTACACCACAACAGCAATCGACAATAAGGCATAGACTGATGTATAATGTAGAGTACTTCTTTAAAAGGACATTAGACAGCCTGGCTATGTATATTTTCAGTGCACTTGAAATAACTTCATACCACAACAATTTCAAATACAAAAAAAGGACAAATGGACACTAGTACTGCTGAGGACTGCAATCTTCTGGTAGGAGGTAGGTGTTTTTTGCTGATATGCCAGCTGGAGAGTAAGAATGCTTCATGTAAAGGACCGATTATTACAGCGCTGGAAAAGATCACAGCCATTACAGCTTCCTATGTCGTCCAAGTGCCATCTATCCAGATATATCAGCTATATCAAAGTCCATTTGAGACTGAGTGTAGCTCAGGCAAGAATAAAAATATCAAGTGAAGAATATGGAAGTTTAATATTTGTGAACACAGCATCCATTTCTGTAGCTATGAATGTCTGTCTAACAAAAAGACATGTAGACTCTGAGCCATCATGGAGCTACACCACTAGTTCTCAGTATCCCATAATTTTTAGCAGCAGCCAGCTCCTTCGTGTAGAAAAAAAAAGGTGCTTTACATTAAGATATTTTTGACTGCAGATAAATAATAAATGCTTCACTAGTTAACCACCTAACTGCACCACCTTATCTCTGTCTGCTTATATAGATCGTCAGTCCAGAATAATATTTGTGTTTACTTCCGTGACACACTTAAATGTAACCATGATTTATTGTCTACTTCATAGTCTTATCATATGCTTTTACCAGCAACGCTATGCAATCAGAAATTTTCCACTAGGACTACTTACAGTATATACAACAAATAATTTAATGCAAGTGTTTTGGTTGGTTAATCATTAAAATGCAATTCATTCCTCATTCATAGTAGCCTTAATCAAAACAAAAAGGCAAAAGCAACAAAGAACCCTCATATGAACAGCGTTTGCAGAAATCTGACCATTAAGCAATCTCTTAAATGTCACAGTCTATTAACCTCTGTGGTACTTTCCCTTGCCACCTTAAGGAATTGAATTTTAGCCAGACTTCAAACATGGCCCACAAATTATACACTGGTTAAGTGAAGCTGTAAATGAATGAATGTTACAGAAAAATGCACACAACCTTTCAACATACAACATACAACACACGGCTCTGTCTGTGTTTGTGTACAGCGCCACATATAGGTGTGGTATATGTATTGTACCGTTTTAACCCAGTTTTCCCGTTTCCAGCTGGACGCAGATATTTCTTGGAACGATAAAATGTATGGACAGGAAAATTTTAGGATCCGCAAAAGATCCAGTAACTGCTACCCTAGCCTTTTCTCTGTAACCGGACAGGCACATGGCATGTGCGATGCTTATTGCCATTGTACTGTGGCAGCAGGGTGTCAGGTTACCAGTCTACACATGATGTAATGAGGGCGCTGATTGGCTCTGTGGTAATAGACAAATGAAAAAGTTAGTCCCACAGTACTGTGGCAATAGCCACTTCGATTTTAAAATAAAACAGACTAAGCTAATATTTTATCTATAGTTTGAGCCCATGATAGCTTAATTGTGCTCTTTGTTTTACAGTTTTATTAAGTGACATTAAATATCATATAGCATTATTTCTACTGAATACCTGCACTGAATCTTAAAGCCCTTCTGTACATTATATATCTTTACAAGAACACACTGAGACAAAGCATTAAGTCATGTGATCTTAAAACTGCCACCAATCCTTTCAACAGATGTAGGGCCAGTGAAGCTCACTGAGATTTTGCACACAGTATTGAGTTGTATGAATGACTTGAGTGAGGTCGAGCCGACAGGACGGCAGACAGAACATGTGGTCACTGAGGTGAGGTGAGGTGATCAGGCAGCTGAGTGTCTCAGCTGATGAAGTGGGAATGAGTTCTCTGAGCAAACTTGCAAGCTCTTCCACTGACAGCGTTGCTTCACTGAGCAAACAACACTCTGGTGTCATGCACACTTAGAAGCGAGGCCATGTGCTGTCACTAAAAACAAAGGCTGAATACTTCCCTACAAAAAGGTGGATTTTATTTTTGTTTGACTTAAGCCTAGGGTGAATCCATTGACTATAAATCCTAAATGTATTATAATGAGTTTATATCACATTAGAGTCAGTGTGTTTTTTTGTTTATCCATCCTGTTTTAGTGACAGGATGGAAAACTGTTCCTTTATTTACAGTCCAATCATATTTGTGCACACCAGGTTGATCCCATAAGGTTACCCTATGGAATATGGACACTACCGCGAGGGATAAAAATGCCATGTGTCGCATTGTGTGTTTGTGTTCATCTTCTCATTACCTGCTGCTACCAGCGCCTGGTGACTCGGCCCCAAGTCTGCATCTTTCCAGCTGATTTGCCACAATCTGCCTCTCCACTTCCAGCTCCCTGGTTAGCCGCTCAAACTGGAGCTCCTGCGTAAACAAACACAAGACAAACAAAATCAAGGAATTTGAAAGCCATAGTACAATCCATCAGAATGTGCTTTACATAACTCTACTGGCAGATATCTCAAATGTGAAGTCAGTATGAAGAGGGCAGGCTTTCAGTTGTGATGGCTTGTTCTAATAGCACTCCTGCACCGCAGCATGTTGGTTAATGATCACACAAAAACAAAAAACAAGATTAAGGCGCTGCAATGCATGTTAATTTGAAAAGGAAATGTTTGCTCTCAAGCAGCTTAAAAATAGAGACTATGAGCATCCCCACACACAACCTTGTGTGTAAGTACACACAAAAACACACACTCAGTCTATATGGTACTCCCATTTTTTCGGCCCACACAGAGCGATAAGCAGCACTTCAGTGGGTGATATTTAGCCTTGGTGGCACAGTTTCTATGGGAGTCGTGTAGAAATCAGCATTTGACTAATTATCTTCCCTGAGTGAGGCCATTACTTGCACAGCTCTCTAGCTCCAAGCTTGCATCATGACACTCATAAGACACACACAGGCCCTTTTGTGCACACAAAATTATTATATAGACACATGCACACTCATCTGCATACCTTCAAAATAGCTTTTTACTCTCTCTCGCTTGCGCACATTGCAGTCTTTCCAGCACAAAGAGTGCTTGTCCCTTTTCTCAACACTTATATATTTCTTGATGGGCCTCTCTTACCTTTGTGTGAAGTACAGATGGTAGGATCATCTCCTTACATGCAATCTATGTGACTATACTCTAGCTGTGCATCCAAGCTAACATTGAATACTGAGTTAAGTAACATAAAACTAGATGCATACACACAGGCATACAGTATACACAGTACACACATACACACACACACGCAAGCACTGAGCTTTTTTCTGACCTGTTTGAGGAAATGTGGCCACTCTTTAGGCACTTGAGCCAGCCTACTTTTCACACCTACTCTCCAATAGTTCCCTGGGGGGGGCACTGAAATTTCCCTCCACACTGCAGACATGATCCACTCACCCCTCCCCCAAACCATTGCTTTATATCCTCTGCTTCTCTCTGCTCCTTTACTTTAGTTGTAGAATATAAACTTGACAGCAGTGAAAGGAAGCGTGAAGGAGGGTAAAGTGTTGAGTCTTTTTTTCATACACCTGGGATATGCAGGATATGAGCAGTTACAAGTACATCTCTCTGCTGTGTTTATGGTGAAACTGATCAATTCTCAAATGCTGACCGATAAATTGTATTTTCAATGTCATCGTAATATAACCATGTTTATATTGAGCTTCAAGAAGCACAAGACAAGGTGAACTGAAACGAATAAGAAAAAAAAAAACATTTAAACACACACCATACATTTGCCGTGTCTCTAACAGAGTTGTATTATATCTTTTATATTTTTACAGCCTATCAGCACTAAAGGACTTACCCAGAGTTTGTGTAATATGCTTTGGTGCTGTAGTATCATAATAGTAGATTTAAAACAAGTTAGTGTGCAGTCGCTTTATGAAGTGAGCATATCAGAGACATTACAGTTATTGTATCAGTACATTGTTAATAATATTAGCTTAACTTATTTCAGCATGTAAATTAGTTCTATATGCTCTATTATATTTGCAGTTTATCATGTTATGTGCTGTTTATGGCCATATTGGTTTAATAAAGCCATAACCCCCCAGTGAGGTGCTGAATACCTGTGTCTGTGTAAGCCAAAGATAGTATAAAAATGAAGAGATGCTCTACTCTGTGCTCAAAATGAATGCTCTGTGTGATAGAGACACAAGTTGAATTGCTGCTTAAAAATGAGATGAACATATTTCCTCAAACAGTAGCCCAAGCTTTTATTTAAATCATTTGCAGAAGGTATCTAGCCTTTATTTCAAGGAGGCCTATTAGAGACAGACTATCATTCTTAATTTCCTCTGTTTAATGAATAAAAATGGCTGCATGAAAATTGAAACCTTGTTTTGATCTGCTCATGTTTGGGATGTTACAAGTGCTGCAATGCCCTTTTCTACAAATGCCAATTTTCCTTAAGTGTTTATAATTTACTTAACTGGCAGCACATTACATGATAGGCACAAGAAGTTTATCCATATTATTTTCTCCCCAGTCTGTAATTGAGAACCGGCTTTTATTTGTTCATCAGTGACACCGGCTATTATTGTAATTGACTCCTGGTTTTTATTTGAGGAAATTCAATCTACTATATATACTACAGCGGAAGAACATACGCTATGGTGGGCAACCAAAGTGTATATAATTAAGAGGAACCACCAAATCACACTCAGCATGTGAACATTTGACCTTTCAGATGGAGCCCTGGATACATGGCTCATGCATTAACATATTTTACAAATCAGATGAAGCCCCAGATACTAGTCAGCTCCACAAAACCATCACAATATTGAACAAGTATACACATAGAATTGTGCATTCAATAAGCCTATAAAAGTGAAAAGCAACAAGTTGAGACACAGGTCATAATGCGCCTTATTTTGTTATATGGATCAACTTTAATAAGCAGCACCATGAAAGCATTGCTCTGTTTTTAAGACAATGTGTTTCCCTTAGCTTCTTCACAACAAAGACCTCCATGGGCTTTACCACCTGAAAGCACTTCATGTAAAACAGCAGGCAGACAACATGAGCAGAAAGACGCGAGGTGTTTTTCACGGCAACATCTCCCAAACTGTTATCGTGGATCTGTCGTATGCTGTTGGAACATATGACAGGGAAAAGCAGAACTCAAATTAACCTCCAAATCACAGAGATTCTGGCGCAGCCTATAAAAGAATACTTTTTCTTTTCTCTTCAGTAAAACCCTTAAGCTACAACATGTCAAAATAATACCAGGGCTTGTGCACAACAGTTCAGTTAAGGTGGGAAAAAGACATCATGATAAATATTTTCCATTTTTGTCATAGATATGCTTGTTTTTCTTAGAGAGTAAATTTAGATCAGTCATAGGCTACACTTTGCACTGGTTGTGGCAAGATGATGGAACTAGTTTTTGTCACTGCTATTATCATTTATTCAGTTTCTACAAATTGTTTAAATTTTTGCATTTAAATCTTCTATGCTATTAGCTTTTTGAGGTGGCACTCACCAGACTGCATAATCCTCCTTGTACAAAAAATTACAGAAGATCGAATTCTTTTACATAGTTACCATAATCATTTTATCACCCAGCACAGACCAGTGTTCCGAGGCAGATTCCCCAGGAAATAGCAGGGATGATCCCAATATATGCTTACTCCTGATACCAACAGACACATCCGCACATAAACGGAGAGGGAGGAAAGAGATAGAGTGGCCACAATGCTGATTTACTTAGAAGAAATGAGCCATCAATCCTGTGTGTGACACGTAACCCCTACTGAGAGATTTGGTCACAGGAAAATTGGCAATTTCAATCCTTCATTCCAACCAATCATCCGTCTTTCTATTTGTGCTATCCTATATAAGAGGGGCAGATACAGCTCACCACAGATGGTCAAAACACATTAATGTTCTGACTCTAGGTGCATGGACTTTGTCAAGGGGAAGAGCCTTTTGACACAGCGTACATTAAAAAAAAATCTGCTTGGAAACATTTTTTAGCAATTAATCCTCAAATATATATTGTTGGCCTCTCGCACATAGGATTAAATTAGAAGAAATGCACATAGTCCTTGAAGATCATTACCAATATGAACAGTTATCTTACTACAACCCAGGGCTGCACCCTAGTAAGTGGGGATTGTTACTCAAAACAGTCAAAAAGAATTACAACTTTTTTTCTTTACACAGACAAGAAGCCTGAGGCCTGTATGTGTTCAGAGCGCTGTGGTAATAAGATGACATTACAGTGGAAACTAGATATGAGAGCTGAGGTTAACCAGTTGAGAGGGAAAACATTGACGTGCGATCCAAACATGTACGCAAAGGGAGGGAAGGAGAGAGAGACAGGACAATGACTCAAACAGTCTCACTGCCACTTTACACTAATCTGGAATCACTCCAGTCTGAGAGTCTGCCACCAGTGTGAAAACAGATAGAAGGCAATGCGAAAGTAATAATACACATGGACACACACAGACAAAAAGGATGGCGAGAAAGGACACTTTGAACATTCATGTATGAAGATGTGGTTCATTTTCACAGTGGTTATCTATGAGGATTTGGCCATTGTCTGCTTGAAAATGAGATACAAAAGATCTAAAAGGGTGTCAACACACATATGCGTGGTCGCTCATCCACACATGCATCTTAAAGACAAAATTCCAACAAGACACAACAGTGTCATGTATGAATATGAAGCACATGCTCATGGGGGAAGATCAACTACATGGTGAGATGCCGACCAGAACCTTTTGTTTACTGTCTGACTGGCATCAAAGATATCTTGCTTCTGTGGAGCTCACTACTCGCCCACCATTCCTGTGCCTTCTTTATTTTAAGCTAATAATCCAATTGTTTTGTTTGGCAGTGTGATAGGTTACTGAGTTCATTAGGTTCTTCTTCCTACACTGCGCTCTTTTATATAGTGTTAAATGTAAACAAGAGAGAAGTAAACACAACTGCCTTTCTTAATAATTCACACATCCCACTGATTAGAGTCCACCTTCTTGGATCAAGCGCAGCAGAGAGGACATCTGCTAAGCCATAAGGCGCAGAGGTCTCTGTCACTACTGATAGTCAGAGCTGCTATCTGTATAGTCGGGCATTCTATCTTCACGCTTGCCTTGCATCAGGAGAAGCACAGGCATTCCCAGGCTTCATAGATGGAGCTCACTCCTTCAGGCCATTTTTCCACCTTGACAAACTGGCTGCAGCTCTGTTTTTCACACTCATTTTCATATTCATGTCCTAAACCTTTCTTGTGTTTTGTAAGCCTTGCTCATACCACCAAACATGTCATAAAGAGCTCATTTTAACCTGATGAATGCCAACTGATTTGGAGGAGGTATACATTACATCCCCTAATTGTTATAAAGAGCCACCTTTTATGCTCCATTAGTGAGTATAGAAAAAAATGTTACCCAGCATAAATACATTTATTTCAGGATCAGGAACTAACTAATACTGCCACTGCTGTAGTTATGCATAACAGATTCAGCTGTGTCCCTTATTTTTCATCATTTATCAAAACTGATAGAAACAGAAAATATTATTACCAATGCCACATGTCACTGCAACATCAGCACCTTGTGCTTAGAGAGCTGCTAAAATTATGGAGTTTATTAAAGTATTATGAAATTGTAGTATAAAATACATCAATTATTTATTTAGACTGACATAATTACAATTACTATGACTAAAAAGACATTCATAGTAAGCTTGCACAATTCTAGTAGCCCACTCTTGCTGATTATACAGCCAGTCTTTAAAGAGCAATAGTCTGACTCACAGGATATACTCAATAAACCTGCCATTGGGCAACTATCTCCTCTCACAATCTGTGTGTCCTGGATCTCAAAATTCCTCTCACTACTTTTAAAGAAAACTACTCTGAGCTAGCAAGTGCATACTGAAAGCGTCAAGCTTTGACATACATCTCTTTACATGGCTCTTTAGTCATTTTAATACGGCACTCGCTTTCCCACCAGCAATTTTTCCACAACACAATTTCTCCCTCAATATCATTTAGAAAAGATACTGTCACAGTACCCTACACTTCACGCCACCCCTAAAATTAATGCTTGATTTAAGAAATAGAAACTAACAAAACAACCCAGATCAATTTCTTCCCATTCGAGAATAATAGTGGATGAAGCCAGACCAATGCCCAGAGCTGGCACAGTACTAATGAAGTTTATTTCTGGCAAGATGAGCAGCACTGTACTATTGTGTCTCTCTCAGGTGGCACTGAGGATGATAATGACACTTCCTTACTACCACATCCTTAGGCTTTCCACAGAAAGAAAAGGCTTTTAATGGATGCACATTCCAAAAGTCTTTTTTTAATCTGCACAACTCATTAAGGCTATTATAATGTGTATGATGAGTATGGATCCAATGTATTCATAATTAGCTTGTCATAGCACGGGGGGTTGGCCGTAGTCCGATAAAACAGACAAGGACTGCAGCTCATATGTGAGACTCATTTAGCTAAGGAGAGGCAGTAGTCAGTGCCCTGTATAATTCACTGCATTTTCAATGCTTCGCCTCTATTCCGTATAACGATCAACCAAGTCAGTATGAGCACAGCAGTAATGACCATTTAACAAGGCCTATGCTTATTTAAGGGTATGTGCCAGCCTTGTTAGAATGGTGTGGAAGGAGAGGACAATGGGTGGCTGGCTTTCCTGTACCAACAAAGCTTGCAATACCTTTATTTTCTGTTACAATGAGCCTACCGAGCCTGATCTGTCTGTGGTCCCAGAGCTGAATCAGATCCTGTCCCCTTGTGTCCTCAGACAGACCCAAAAGAAACAGATGACACATGGCTGCAGACTATGCTACCAGTATGCATGCTCCCATGTCATCTTTATGGATGCTGACAATACAAGACCCATCTGAAATGCCTAAAGTGGGTTCCGCCAGCTGCTGGTTCAGCAGATAGACTATAGTTCAGCACAGATAAGGGAGGCTTACACGCTCATAAAAACCGACATTACACATACAAATAGTGGAGAAAGTGATACATACACTCACTTTTTTAAACAGTCAGAGGATAATTAGAGGATCTACTGTATGCAGGTCAATGAAAAAAGGTGCATGAACACATACTGTATAAGGTGAAACTATGAATTCCAAACACCTTTCACTCATCAAACGATAAAACATTCTCAAACTCTTGTTTAGCGATTTTAAAAGTTTATTCTGTTGGACAAGCACAGAAAATAATCTGAGAATAATGTGTCAGCACATACTGTATTATACCTGGAGTGTATTTTTGCTTACAACATTTGATTCAAGGGGGACCATTCAATACATTAGTCAATGCCTTTTAATGCATATCCAGGGCTTTGCTAGGCAGGTATGATTGTGAGAGATGTTTTTTTTAATGTCACATTAATCCTTGTGTTAGTATGAGGAGATATAGACTTTAGAAGGAAGTTTTCATGTCATATGCAGAAGACACAAAAACCATTTTAGAAGTGCTCTTAGTTCAACAAACACTGTGAACAGTCTAAATTCAAGGGATATAAAGAATGTATCAGAAATATTTATTATTCACATCTCCGTCGCAATTATTGTGGTTCTTCACAGGTATACATTCCCGTTTTTAGCTAGCGTGTACTTTAAGTTAAAAATGTTCATGTAATGTTATGTTTAACCTCAATACAACCTAGATATTGTCTCCATTCCACAAAAACTAAGCCAAACAAAGATTCACTTAATTCACACATGCCACATACCATATACAGCATAATAAATCAGGATAATGTTATGCTTTGTGTGAAAAATTATGCTGAAATGTCCCTGGTGACTCAGCAACTTCCCTCATACAGAATAATAGCTGTGATAAATAAGTCAGAGAGGCCTTTTCTTAATCCGTTGTATTAAATGTTGAAATCCTCCTTTTAATTAAGAGTAGAGATCTTATCTGTGTCACCATTCTTGTTACCTCCAGCAGACCCCGTGAGAGTCTGTGGTAGGGTGTTGAAAAAGAGTATTTTTGCTAGTCTTCTGATGGAAATGGACACGGAAAGAAAAGGCTGCATGTTCATTTGTGATGTTCTGATTCATTTTGCATAACTGCTGCAGATGGCTTTTCCTCTTAACCAAAGCTGAGAATCCACCAGAAATATGTTTGTTCATTAAGTGGCAATGAGGCTTGACAGCTCTGCACCCTCGCTGCAGTCTGGCAGACGCATTCCAACGAGATCCCAACACTGCTGCACAGTGGGAGAATGACAGCAGAGGTTAAAGGATTTCTGCAGCAGCAGGGGCAAAAAAGCAGGCCGAGGTGTGAGCTGAGAGAACAGGCCTTCAGAACAAGCTGTGTGACCAGACCTGGAGGAACCACGCAGTGTGTTTTAGAGCTCAAACTGCCACAAAGTCACCTTGTTTAATAAATGTAGTTTTAGGAATGTGGCTGCAGCATCAGGCCACTATAGCAGAATTATAATAACTGCGCTGGATGGAGAAAGAATTTAAAAAAAAAGTTCAAGCACTATGCTGAGGTGAGAGAGTGTACAGCTGCAGTCAAAGCTATAGGTGAATCACAGGGAGAAAATTGCTTTAGCACCCACAGCTGCTTTATACTGTATAAGCTGATAATGTGACAAGAGGCCATAATCAGAAATGCGAAACATCATTCATTCTGAGATAATGGAAGTTTACAATGGAATGAGGATTACAAGAAGAAACTTGCAGAAAAACTAAAATGCATTTCTAACTTGTTCTATTAAAAGAAAATTGACGCAGCAGACATGGGATTTAAAGTCAAAACAGGATTATCTTGTTTATGATGTAGATTTGTTACTTTCTGCCAAGGTTAAATCAAATTACACGCCAGTTAAAACCCATAAACAATGGATAATTGCTTAGGATTTAATGACAATATGTTTTACACAGGCATCATAAGATGCAACTTAATTTTCTGGCTCAAGGTCTGTTCTAATATCTGATCAACTTTTTAGGGAAATCCAACATCTAAAAGCAGGCACCAGATTTGATATTCAAATATAAAGTTATATGTTGGTGGCATTTCATATTTAACATACTGCCTGACACGAATGAGTAAGACCTCATGAGAAATTCCTTCTTCCCTATATTCGTACATAAATGGAAGTATCAATCAGGGTTGATAATTAAAATTCCATGAAAGAAATCTGTCATCTGCATGTTGAGAGCTATTAAAGTAGCTGTCATCTGTATTAGCAAGTGTAAGAAAGCACCCATTACTTGCCAGTGCCATAGACGACATTGACAACAAAACAAAGCCTAACAAAGAAACAGAGGAGAAACTGTATGGGTAGGAGTGTGAAAGGAAAATGATGTCTTTGTCGATGAACTGATCCCTCAAAAATTGTATCTCAGCAGGTTCCACAATGATTTCATCTTTGACCAACTTTCCAGTCCACCATCCAGTCATCTCTTCACTCTTTTTTTCATTGTCCTTGTTGGTGAGGTGTGACTCGTAGAGGTTTTTCGAGCAAACAAAACAAAACATGTTTTACCCAACGGAGTGATGGCGTATTTTTTTCTTACTTCGGTCGAAATCGAGAAAGCAAATCCCTTTGCATTTCTGCCTCATTAGCAATCTCATCATGACACACAGGATTAAACTTTAAAAGAATAATTAGTGTGTCATTAGTAGTTCAAGTGGAAGGAGCGGCCATTTAAAATGTGGGGATCTATTAAGCAGTGACACAATTTGTTCATATTGATGTTTGAAAGCTGGTTTCAGAAGCAACATTAGATGCCTGATCAGTGTCCTGCACCATGTCTGCAAAGTACTTCTGGATCTACATGATGTGGTTATAATCAAAACCTCTATTTGTGTAGTGAACTCCGGTAATTTGTAATAATTGGTTTGTCTCTAATATTCTCCCTGGGTGAATCTGCCATGTCGATAATTTGCAAGGGAAAAAAACTAAATATCGCTGCAAATCACCTCTAATTTCTTGCCCAACTGAGGTCATCAGATAATAGTATTAGTCCTGTGTCAATCTGCTGCATCTCAGTGAATTGGCTTTTTTTTGGGGAGAAATGTTTTTGGTTGCCTTTTTTCTGCCTCCTTCTTGGTTGAGAATTAAGAGAGGGCTGTTGGTAAATACATATGAATGTTTTGACAACATTTTGGGTGTAAATTCAAGACTCTCATGTTACTAAACAGCATGGAAATGTATTCGCAAAAGAGCATGCTCCAATCTGCTGGAAAAGCAAAGTCTTGTCAGATGATGGAACAGATGACACGCATGACAGCATGCAGCACAGAGTATTTTTTTTGAGTTATGTTTTTTATGCAGAGCCTTGACATCATATATGACTGATAATGTTAGTAAATCCACATGAAGCGGAAACATGAGTGGGGGGGGGGCAGGATTTCTAAATCACGAGGCACCCTCTAATTCTGTACGGAGACAAGTGACTGGCATCTCACCATCTTATCAAATCTAAATGCTGAATTCACCATGGTACTACTAGCCAAACATTGGCATAAGTTCAGCATAAGGAGCAGAGCCAGTAAATGTGCACAAAGAGATGCTGTATCTTCTCTATTGACAAAAAAGCTAAAATACTGCGGTGGTGCAATCATACAGCCATTGCAATTCATGGAAACCTGTGAACATACAATTCCAGAGAGAGATCAATAGCGTAGTGTCAGACAAAAAGAACATTGCTCTGGGCCAAAATAAGGAGAGTAAGCAATCTACAGACTGTCAATCTGAAGGCTGCTGTAGTGAACAAAGAACACAATGACTTGTCTGATTACTTCAAGATCAGTCATTTAGTGGAAATCACCGAAGTGATTCTTGGGCAGTGGATAATTTACAGACCTAAATCTTGTGGCTAAGTCACCCAGTCAACATCCTAAACTTCTCCCGTGGACTCATGCCATTCCAAGGGCAGCCCAGCACTGTTTACTGGGTGTCCGCATTCCTGAGTACGACTCCTGCTTCCCATAGGGTTTGCTGTTGACAGTGGCAATGATTACAGTGATAATGACGATGATGATGACAGTGACGGTGATGAGTATTAACAGACTAGGTGGGGGGGGGGGGGATCTCCCAGGGCTGGGTTCAAACCGACAGCGCTGTGCCAGGCCAGACACACACCACTCCTCTGGCATCATGTCACATTGGGAGATTATCTCCTCTTCCTCTTCTCTGTTTTCTTCGGCGTTGACAGCCTCCTGCCACAGCGCTTTAGAGTACCATTCACAGGTGACAGCCCCTCTGACTCTGCCTCTTTCCATCATGCTCACACTCTCACTTTTGTCCTTTTCCCTTCACTCACCACCCTCTGAGCCCTGCCTCTATATACGCAAGCGTTTTGTCTTCCCTCCGTATATCTCAGCACTCTCCTTCACCTGTTTCCCTTCCTCTCTGAGAATCTGTCTCATACTTGCTCTGCTCCCCCATGGGGTAATTGCTCGGAGCCAGGCTTCCATTTTTATGACTATAATCGAGGCCAGAATGCTTATGCCTCTAGATTTCTCCTTGCCTGTGTCACAGCAGCAGCACTGGGGAGAGGAAGGCAGATAAGACCCTGAGGAGTGGAGAAAATCACTAGTCGATTGTAATTAGAGTTCTTATTTCGCCTATGGAGGTGGAGCAGACGCTATTGCCTACAGAGAGAATTCAACCTTTCTGTCGCTCTTATGGTGTGGAAAGGCATAAAAGCAAATACACCACCTTGAAGCCTTACCCCGACCCCAACTATTAACTCCTTAAGCTGGGTCACTTAGACAAAAATGACTTTAGCTTCATTAAAACAAGATAGGGGACTGCATATGCATCTCAAGTGGCTAATATTTCAGCCAGCTCATCAAGCCTTTAAGAGGAAGCCGGAGACTTAGCACTCAGAGCAAGGTCAGCCCACGAGCATTCCAAATAACACTGTAGTTTGCCTGTGTGTGTGTGTATATGCCTGATTCAGACGAAAAAGGGTCACAGAGTGTACAGTTTGCCAGTGAGGAGCAGGAGGCAGACATATTTTTCATGTGTAATGGACTCCAACAAAGTGGGAAAATTCCGCTGTGGTGTTTTCAGGGAGGTGGTGTGTTGTAACACCATAGTACAGCGTGCCTGAGAGGCCTTTTTGCCGGTCTCTGTGGTAGATATAGGCATGTCCAGGCACAGCTAATAACAGCATTACTCTGAGGGCAGAGACTTGTAATAGAGGAGTAAAAGGAGCACACCAAAACACTGTTTCCAAGGGCAAGCAACAACTATCTGTATGCTAAAAAATATTCAACAGCTCCTTGAATGGCAAGGACTAATTTGCCTTCAGAGTTATGTTCCATAGTTTTGTCTACGGAAAAATGTATAGACAACACGAGTATAAAAACAAAACTAGGCTCTTGATAATAACATGACCCTGATTTCACACTCAGTGATGTCTGATCCCACTGATCTCCTACATTTGAGTTGTTCTTAAAGAGTTTGGATATGGGTCCAATTAGAGAGCTAGTACAATACAGTGTGTACATGTTTTCATTCGCCTGCACTGTATTATATTTCTGCTTATGGATAGAATGAAAAGAATGAATAGAAGTGGATAAATAATATTTATTAAGGAACAAAAGATTCATCTTAATGTTACTGATACTGTTTTGTTCTTGTTTGTTTTAAGTGTATCTTAACCTTTATAAATGGCCCTGTGATAATGTAATCTTGTGGTAACATGGCCTCAGTATTTACATAACAGCAACTGTTGCAAACACAGAGTAATTTGCATCTTCTTTTTCGTGTTGTAACTTTTCATAGCCTAATTCAAAGATGAGTAACGTAATAGCACAAAGAGACATATAACTTGGAAAAATAAGCGATAGAGGAAAAATAAAAATAGAAAACCAAATAATATCTGACTAGGCAGCCACCTCACTGATCAGTGTATAAAATGTTATCCAGAGATTACTGCACATTTCAGTTTTTACTGAACTTCCTATATATGGAAATCCATTTCTGAACATTATTTACTCTTATGGAATTAGTTGGAATTCACACTCTGTGGTTGAATCCATGAAGACAAAAAAAACCAAAACAAAACAGAAGACACAGAAGCCAACTGTGATGTGAAAATATATTAATCTATAATAATCAGCTCTCTAGAGAGGCTTACCTAATCAGGCAGTGACATATTGAGTTCAACATGAGCAGAGATATTCAAACAGCAGTAAGACAATGCAGCATTTAATAAAATATACTACAGGCCAAGTGAGCCAAAGACCCTTGAATGAATGGTGCCATCAGCATAATAAATGCAGGACTTCTAGTCTTTGTATAACCTAAATGACTACAACTTAAGATGTAGACCTAGTCAACTCGAGGAGCTCTTCTCAAAAAATTAAATTCGTCATTGAGAAGGTTAGCAACAATGAGTGTGTAGAGAGCATAAAAGCTTTCCTTGCTAAGAATGCATGATATTGAATGCATCTATCAGTGCTTCATAACTAATCCATCTGTTATTTCAACAAAAATTTTGGGTCACCAGGAGTTTCCAGACCAGCTTGAATGTTCCTTGTCTCTAAATTTTATTGAAAGAATGAATGTTATTCTACCAAATTATATTTTCACAATTTTCTCACCTCTCTCCCCTCTAGGTTTCTCCAGGCCTAAGCTTTGTGAAATAGCCTTTTATTGGTGTTTTCAGACTAGAAATTGCCTTTTTGCATAATTTAGGAAAAACATTGAAACATTAATACTATTTAGATAAAACAAACACTGGTCCACATTTTCTTGTACGTTCAGCATCAGTCTTTGCATTAATCGCCTAGACGATGGCGGTCAAATTTGACCCACCGGTGTTTTTGTAACGAATCAAAAATGTTTTCATACTAGTATAACACTCCATGTTGGAGGTCAGAAGCAGCTGGACCTGTAGCTGATGGACTTGATAATGATAATTCTTCATCATGATTTTGTTAGCAACAGCAAAACAACAAACTCTACATGTTAATACAAACTAAACCCAAACACTTAAGTGTGGATGGATGCTAGAACATTGCTACAAACTGAAATAAACTCACATGTATGTGCATTATTATTATGAATAATAATACTAATAACACTACTACTACTACTACTACTACTAATAATAATAATAATAAAAATAATAATAATAATTGTGTTTTTATTGGCACAATCAATCCTTGTGTGATCCTTCTGA
>JAPQRQ010000015.1:23815648-23829519 GCA_037367365.1 Apogon talboti
TAATAATAATAATAATAAAAATAATAATAATAATTGTGTTTTTATTGGCACAATCAATCCTTGTGTGATCCTTCTGAAAACTAGATCATATGCCAAATCAAGCTCAGTCACAATCTAGGATTGTGAGATCACTCAGCCGTAAGAACAAATGACTTTTGGCATTTAGCTCCATGTAACAGTTTCTGCATATTTGTAGAGGACAATGATTAGTAGTAGCCATTCCCAGTACATTAAGTCAAGGGAAACTGTAAGGAAATGCAAAAGAGCTGGTGATTATACCACCTCATTTTAATAACAGTGACAAAAAAGCTTACAAACCTTGAACTTCAAAAAGTGTTTTAGTAAACATTGGCAAATACACTGACAGGGGCTTCATAAATCCAAACGAAGAAGAATCTATGTGGATGAGTGCCGTAGCCTCCTAAAGCTTCAATTACACTTAAGATAAAAGATAAAAAAGTAGGTCTCATAATCCATGAAACGCCCCCTTCGGTTAAATTAAAATGTAAGTAGATAATAAATAATGAAGAGAAGCAATTTGTAAAGTTAATTATAAACTGCAATGCATTTTTACATTTGAGGTGGAGTCAAATTTGAAACATAACATGTGGTTTAATGAAACAAGGAGTAAAGTGTAGCAAGAAAAACAGTGGAATTTCAAGGCTTAAATGGGGTCTGTAATAAGCCATTATGGATAAGTCATGGTATGGCAGTGCTATTAAAGAAGCACAAAGCAAAGACCGCACTCTAATATCAAAGAATTATAGTGAAAAAGAATCAAATCCTCACGCTAATGGCATGAAGACAGGGGGTTGTTAGGAGTCTGTGTGGGAGGAAGAAGAGAAGACATGACTCCAAGCAAATGAACACACAGCAAGAATGGAATCAAAATATGTTGGTGAAGCTGTCCTTGTTTGGGCATTTGGGCATAGTCTGTGCAGCTGGAACTACAGGAGTGACAGACACAAGAAGTTTGGAATGAGAGAGAAAGGAAAAGTTAAACAAAAAGTAGAGCGTAAGACAATAGGATGGGGGGGAAAGTCAGCCAATGAAAAGGCAGCAAAAACTGACAAAAAAAAAAAAAGGTTTTAAGGAAAGACTGTAGCGCAACAGAGTAAACACTTACCAAACACAGGGTAATGCTACGCCCCAGCCCTAGTCCCAACCGCAACTACGGCACAGCAGACTTGCATATTTATCCCAACAGTAGATCCCTCGAAGGTCTGCCTCTTAACAATCACAGGAAAACCTCACGCAAAAGCATAGGGGGGAAGAAAAAAACGCGCACAGCAGCCTCGTCTCTGACCTGCATCTTTTTACCCTCGCTCACCCTATTATTTGCTTCTCAGACTCTGTTAAACACTGAACAGAACGATCATTTTGCAGTCGCGAGTCTTTTAAGCAGGAATCCCCTCTGAGGCATGTGCCTAGCCAGTCACTGTGAAAGAAAAAGCTCAGGCAAGCTACTCGCTCTTCCTGCTTGCCTGCATGGATATCTGCTCTAACCGGACGAGCCACTGAGGAGTAGGGAAGGAAGTGACATCGACAGGTGCTCCCTCCTTCCTTCCTTCCTTCCTTCCTTTCTCCCTTCTTTCCTTCCTTCCTAATGTAAACAATAACCACTTTCTTATCTAAATCCTCAGTGGGACTAATAAATAAATAAATACCAGAGAACATATTTCAATTTTCTCTTCTCTTTGCTAAAAAAAGAGGTGTAAGAATGATCACTTAGGGGACTTAATATTATTAATAATTAGCAAAATCTCTTCAATCTCAGGAATATAAAGGACTGGAAAGAGGCCAGAGAAGAAAAGTGCGTTTGGATGAATCACAGAGTGACATGCATAGATGAACTGAGTCAGAGGACATATCCCTCCACAGGCTCACAAAGTCTGCCCAGTATTACTCTATCTTCCTGTTGTCCGCGGATGCAAGCCAGGCCATGACTGTACAACACAATAAACCACCAACAGCTGTAATTCGAGCTTATTCCATTCCAATTTCTCCACAAGACAAGAGTAAGCCCCAAATTTTCACTATAAAACTTTGTTAAAAAAAACGAAAAAAAATTTTTTCATCATCCCACACACAGACAAATTACTTTCCGCTTTCACTTTTCTGAAGTGAGTGATGTGATTATAGTGACAAGAGCCTGTGTGACATTCTGTTCTTTCTATCTATTCAGCTCGCACAAGTCATATCTATTTTTTCGCTACAATGTATGAGTGAAAGAGTCTTCACACAATGGCGCATCCTAATGTCACTGTAAATAAATAGTTCATAAAGACCCACTACGGTCACTATGTCAGAC
Organism: Apogon talboti; assembly: GCA_037367365.1. NCBI lineage: Eukaryota > Metazoa > Chordata > Actinopteri > Kurtiformes > Apogonidae > Apogon > Apogon talboti. The sequence continues at coordinate 23,817,960 of JAPQRQ010000015.1, forward strand.
CAGTAATATAAATCATTTGGTAGTATGAAAGGAAAAGGGAAAAATAGGCTACCTGTTCTTTGACAGAGGCCAGGATGTTGTTGGCCGTGTTTTCAGCCTCCATGTTATGTCCAGTTGAACCGTTGCGGATGGTCAGCACAAACCCCTCCTCCGTCACTGGGCTCTGCTCAGGAGCTGGCATTCCTCCTGTGTGCAGGAACAAACACGCACACATACACATACACATTGATCTGGTCACTGTCGGCCCTCTGTTGAAAAGACAACCTCTTAACCATGTAGCGACTGTGTACATGCATTTGAAAACACGCTTTGGTGATAAATATTCACTTAAGTTAACACCTCGCCAGGACACACAGGAGAATGATGCTGGGAAGTGACTATCAGCGGCCACCCGCTACCACCAGCAATACACAAACACGCCCACACATGCCATATGGCTTGAAGAAAAAAAAGGACTGTCAATGTTTCACTGTCTATGACAGTGTAAATCAATGCCATATGGCCTTGAGACAACATAGTAGTTAAATAATGATTTGTGTATGTAATACAGTGACATAAAAATTCAGATACAAACAAAGAATGGTATGGCCAGCCCAAACAAATGTGTTTAGTATCTTGTGAATTTGGTGCTGTGGTGGCTGTTGCCCAATGAACACTGGCAGGTCATTGGGGGGGGGTGTAAAAATAAAAAGACAGATGCCCAATGGGAGGGATAAGTTGTTACTGCCTCTTTTGCTCCTTTTCTGGCCTCCCGTCCAGGATTGAAATGAGAAAGCAGAACAAATAGTTATGGTCTCATTATATCTGTTGACAGGGAGAGTGTCAAGGGAACACTGAGGTGCTCAAAGGTGGATCCTTGATGGGGCCTGTTGAGCCAGACAGGGGTAAGTTAACAACTGTGATAGGTGCCTCCCAGCACAGGGCTGCAGCGGTGGCATACAAAAGCAAGAGGTCTAATAACACAGGAGTTTTGTGACTTTAGGGAAATGGGGATTTTACTGTGACTTTTACTGCCTTCGAGATCCACTGCTGCTGTCATCTCAAAGTTACAAATATAAAGTAACATTTCACCTCTTGTTTTTTCCACATATATTTAAACTCCATGACTTACTTTAAGTAGTCCAACCACCAGGATGTTGTAGTCTAGAGTGAATTGGAAACCTTTTCCAATGTGAATATGAGGGGCAGTATTCGCTGATAGAACTACCATGCAATAACTATACTGTCATATATTGTTATAACTATATATTGTCATTAAAAAAAACAGTCCTGCAGCTAGCATTGTAGAAGGTGACTGGGGGCCCTGCTATACTTTATTGTTGCTTCACTAGAATGAGTCAATTTTGCTCCAACACACATCATTTCTAGGAGCTGAACATTATATGAAGTCATGGAAAACAGACAGTCTGACTTGAAAAAAATCAGTATACACCCACCCACCCCTACACAGACAACAGAGGGATCATTTAGCTCAGGCTGACAGCCAGTTTGTGTGAGCTGGTTGGATTGTTTACAGTGAGAGCCTAAAAGTTTTTGGCTAGCCTTAAAGCCAGAGGAGGGGGAGAAGGGTCTAAAGTATGTGGGAGGTCCCCCATAAATGTGACCCTGAGGTATTCTGGGAGTCTGTCACCAAGACAGCCAGAGCATTTCAAGGTGTCTGAGCAAAACAGAGTCACGTGCCAGCCCGGGTGTTGAATGACAGATAAGGTTTTACTACAACAATGTATCTGAGTCCGCACAGGATATTCCACATATCCCTCTGACAGTTTCCCAAATTCCTTTCAAGCTCATTCATCGTATTGCAACACTCTGCTTCATTCCCTCCCACCTCCGCTGCAGCTTCCAAATCAAGGGCATTGGCCTTTTATTCCTGAAAATGCAACAGGAAAAGGGGAGAGCTGTTTCGTTTTGACAGAACTCCTCCTCCCTCACTTCAAACACAGACAGTCCTATCTGTGTTTTTCTCCTCCGAGTGCGACTTTTAAAATTGACAGAAGTTGCCAACCCGGTCAGGGTGGACAAAAGCCTCTCTGCTGTTTTCTATCAGTATCGACTCCCATGAGAACAAAGGGAGGTGTGCAGCTATAAACGTTTTATAATGTCATAACAATTATCATTTTAATCACCATAAATTAAATATAAAGCCGTCCTTATTATGCTTGACCTTTCCATAACCTGACTATTTCAATATTTAATATATTCAATACGACGCAGACTCTCACAAAGACATCTTACTAGAAAAAAAAAAAGCTAAACTCTCCACACCGTCATCAAAGTCAAGATATATGATCTCTCCAAATGAGTACCTCTGAGCATCTTAAACTTGCATGTAGGAAAGTGCAAACTAAGCAGACTGTAAGAGAAAGGATCAGAAAAAAATAACATGAAAAAAAGGAAAGCTTGCCCTATCTAAAGCACCATTAAGTAAAGAAAAATTGTGATTTGTATCTGAAATTCCTACCTCTGAAATTCCCCATTAGAGCTGGTCCTGGATGATTTCACCGTGTTTAAAGCTTGGAACACTTTACAACTTCAAGATAGGAGTGAAGGCAACAACTCTGCTGCCAACCTACCACAGCCTTATAGACGCACGGCTGACTGGTTCTTCAACATTGCACTTTGTATTCCCTCCAAATGCTGAGGGGAAAAATAACCTCACTGAACTTCCTGCTGGTTAAAACTTTGGTATGTCAAGCCCTTCGACAGTCAGAAGAGCAACCGCACGGCTGAGAAGCAGGTGAAAAGCTGAAGAGGCAAGACCAATCTGTAGGGCTCTCAAGGCTGTCATTAGCTTATTACCTCAGGAAGTTCCCACAGAGTAAAATGATGACCTCATTTTAAGAGGCAAACTAACATCTTATTATTACCATTATGGTTGTTGCCCTTGACTAAGCAGAAAACAAACACTTTGTTTACACTGCATGACAAAACCTCAGGCCAAGCCAATGTCTTGAGAATATAATGTAAAAAGACTTAAAACAAAAGGCATCTTCTTTAACAGCTATTCACTCTAGTCAAGCCTCCCTCTTTTAAATACTATTAGCCTCAATGTTGCCAAGTCTGCCAAGAAAAATCTACAAGTCTGACCCCACCCTGATTCACTGGATCACATGGTTTGTTCTACTGACCTCAGGCTCCGGCCACTCCTTGAAGCTGCTTACACAAGCCCTCTTTCCATGACTGTGTGTCTCCCAAATTAAATGTGCTTTATGGCACAAGGGAGGAAAAGGAAATGTAAGGGACCAGGCAACACCATTCAGATGGCATACTGGACTGAAGAGTGCATAAACAGATTTAGAGTCTCGGTTTCAAACACAACCTTTTCACAAACTTTCACCCTCAGAAATATGAATTCATCAGTTCCATGATCCCTCAGAAAGCCACCTGTGCTCTGTATCGCCTTCCCCCAGGGTACACTACAGCCACAAATCTAATATCAGACTTGCATAGGCCGTGTTTACAGACACACAGGAAGCTCGGTGCAGGGGGAAATCAGGTTAAAAAAGGAAACCCAAAAACACATTCACATGGCTCAACACAATTATACACTAAAATCTGTGTTTACATACACTATATCTGGTAAGTAAGCACATTTCTAGGGCCATTTATAGATCTTTTTCAATTTGCATTGAGACTGCAGTCTGATTTTTGTGGTAAAAGCATTCTGACTGAAAGTGAGAAACCATCAATGGGAATTTTGACCTTATCTGTCTGTATGAACCTTTAACTCAAAAACTGCAGTACATTTGAAGGTGCATTTAACTCAGTTCTAGATCTTGATCCTCCTAGAAGGTTGTCCGTCTCTTGGTCTGGATTCAGATTCTTGAATTTCTTGACAGATTACTTATTACTGGGCACTATGACATTTCCACATGCTGCGTAACAACCTTTATCAACCTGATCAATTTCTCACTGATCCACAAGCCGATCCAGAACTAAAAGCATATCAGTATATCATTAATGACCTCAGTAGCTTCAGATACAGCATTTATGTTCATCATTCATTCCTTTTTCACATAAGACTTCTTCCCTCTCAGTCTGACAATAGAACTGGCAGTACTGACACTGAAATCACATCCGCATCACCCCAAATAACTTCCAAATTAATGACAGGAACATGTATCAAAATCCTGGGATTATGTTTCAAGGCTCAGGGAGTTGATTTATAGCACATTTATAGTTTCTTTGAGTGTATTCACAACACAGTGGAATTATTCAGCAGGGTGGACATGATCTGAGTGGGTGAGGGCTTGCAACCTCTACAATAATCTCTATCATCATCACATTACACCATCACCTTGCCTTGTGCTAAACTACAAATGTAAAAGTTGGTTTAATACAACAATAGCGAAGAGACTACTTATGTTGCACAGTTTTCACCTGATCACCTTACATCACAAGAATTTAGGTTCATTCAGACACAAGCTATAAACCAAGTCTCAGAAGTGCATGTAAGTGCACTTTATCTCAATTTATTTCGCAGTTTTACATATAAGCAGCTGTCATGGGACTGTGCACAATGTTCCTGAAAGTCAAAAACCCTATTGTTTGTCAGTCAACACTAGGAAGATTTGTATTCGTGAGAATGAATGACTTCACGGGACTGTATTACAAAGTCGGATTTGGGGTCAAATCAAGGGCAGCTTCAGATTCAACTTGTGTGGGGGCATGTGGTGGGAATACATTATTTATTTTAAAAGTAATTTTAAAAAAAATCACAATTCATTATCATGGTGTAATTTCAATGTCATAAATTTCATGCATGCTTATTTAATACTTTACATGCCTATCACATGCACTTGAATCAGACATTGGAGTAGATTGATTGCACTGGCACTGATATCCCCTGTCATTTGTGTCAGACTAAAAGCTCGTCTGTGGATGATTCTGATATTCACATAGAATGTTGCTACATTGGGTTTCATTGTAATGACGGTGGTTCACTTTTCACCATGGTACACTGCTGCACATCTAACCTGCTCCAGAGCGCTCTATGTACAATGTAACAGGACTGTCTAGTGAGCAGCTGAGAGAAAAGGCCGAAAAATGTTCTTTCACAATTATAACTCTACAAACCATATTCATTTAATGGAATATAGACTTGTAATTACAATCCAATCCACTTGCACTTTTCAGGATCATATGGGGATATTGATAACTTTATGAACAATTTTTTGCCAGCTTCCCCCCTTTGGGCTGCAGCACTTGTCTTGCTTGTAGTGTTAATAATTTAGGGTCCTGTTACGTCTGATAAATATGCTGTTCTAGACCAATCTATGTTTGTCCCTGTGTTACATTCACTGGTAGATTTGGAAAACTGGGGTTCTTGACCAGATGATAACCAAGGTTGCGATACTGTTTGTGATTACATTTGCTAGGTTTAGTGAAACCAGCCAAGTAAAAGTTATCCTGAGCATAATGAACTTGCATCATGGTATAGGCTCCAGTTGACAGACTTTCAACAGAGTCAAAATGGAGATGAGTTGAGAAATAATTACACATTAGCTGAATTTCAATTTGCTTGGAGTCTTTGTGAGACAGCATTTCACATGCTGATTTCTCTGGCTGGCTGAGCTGAAAGAGCCAGGGAATTTACAACACAAATGGAGCTGAAAGCTTCTTGAAATCCAGTCCACCAACTATCAACTGCTATTCTTTCACAGGAAGTGATAAATGGCCTCTTATGTCCACATAGTCAAACTTTGGCAATACATCAAATGAAATCACAAAGTTCCTAACAGTAAGATGCAACATCCAAGAATCTGTACGCCTCACCTATATCTTAACTCCCAGGAGTCAAAATCAAACATAAGGTGACACAGTTATCTACGTGTTATCAAGGTTTTAATCCAAACCAAATACCAAATTAGGTACATCACTGATTAGAATGATGATAACCTGGCCATGGGAAACAGTTGAGTGAAATCTGGTGTGTTTTTAATGAAAACACACCAGATCTCAGTGCTCTGTGGTCTGTGGTTGCTTACAACTCATCTAGGGTGACTGAGCAGTATTATGTATCATGTGCGTGCTTTGCACTAAGAAATAAACTTCTATTTGTGATCTCTGACCAGCTACAACAACCAGTAGTTCCCTAAAGACAATAATGCTTAATTGCTTCTTTTAAACAGTGTATTGAATTTTGGAGTAAAACATTTACCATGCAGTAAAATACATCATAATCCAATCCACCAAGACGAACCATAACGTATTTGAGCTCCAATAAATCCTGAGATTGTAGAAAGAAGTAGAACAACACTTACAACATCAGCATTATTTTTATAGCAAGCTGCTGAGTTTTGAAACTATTTCTGAAATCCTCAACTACACACAGTATTACACTCAACACATGGTTATGAAGTGGTGACTGAATGAAGATTTGACACAAATAATTGCTCGAAGGTTGTTTCACAGTGTGGTTAATACTAATGTGACAATGGTCTGCCAGTTCAATGCATGCAACAACAGCATATTAGTGATTATTAACATTAACCAGGGCTCTGAGATAACTTTACACATTGGTTGCACTGAGCCTATAATTTAGGTGCACCTAATAAACTGCTCTCATGACAGACAAAAAGCAGCTGTGACAGAGTTTCTAACTTCACAGTTAAACAATTTTAGTGCATGTATTTTATGAAGAGACATTACATGTCCACTCTACTGTGTTCTGCCTTTATTAAAATCATGCAGTGTTGCTGTCTGGAGCTGAAGTGCTGAAGGGAGGAGGGTGATTATTCTGCCACTTACTTACCTATCATGATATGACAGACATTATTGGGGAGAGTGTGTTTTATGTTTCAACACTGCTATAAATATAAGCCAAATAGTTAGCCTTTTTATCATGTCAATGACATTTGCAAAAGCCTAATATTTCAGACTTTTTGTATGTGCTAAGCTCTGTCTTGGAGTCAAGTAAGATGTTGGCTCAGTGACAGGCCTGACAGGTGCTTAAGAGGTGACTACTCCCAGTAATATTAAGTCCGTTTTGTACCGTTCACTGCCAGACAGATGTCACATGGATCACAGAATTTTTCTGAGTGAAAAACTAAATTTCACTATTTTGAATTATTGGGATGTTTTAAGGTTGTGGAGGTGGAGTACAGAACACAGTTTCAATTATAAACACATGCATCAGACTACAGCCATGGCAGACCAAAAAAGAATAATCAGGTTCTACAGCCAATCAGAGGCAGAGAGGGAAAAAAGACAGACCAACTAAATGTCAGACACACCACTGTAACCAATGAAAGTTTTTAGCAGTGCTTGACAGATTTTTAGTCACATGTAAGACCAAAACGGCCTCACTCCAGAGGCCTGTCATTTAAGAACGTACACAAAGTATTTACTATCTGTGACCTCAGTGGGTTCATAGTGGAACATTCTTTTGACAGAGATGATGAAGTCGCTGTAAGGATCCGACATGATGGACTTTCCAGCAGCAAAACACAAACACTTATAATTAGATCCCTAGCTGTTTGACTTTTTGCTGCTCTCAACAGCTGAAAATGTTTTGCTTAAATTGACACACCCACAGCAAAGGAATGTCTGCTTTTCCCAGCAGAACCAGTCACACATGAACACACAATCAGTCTATTAATCATTAGCCTCAATAAGCTACAGGACACTGATGTAGTATGTCTTTAAAAATGGACATACCTGTTCCTCTGTTGAATCAGAACAAGGGTGAGAATGTGACTTTATATCGAACAGAGCCAGCAGCGTGGCAGCATCTCATCCGGCTTGGAAATGAAAATAATCATTCGGAAGCTGCACCCATGCCTGCATCACACCTTGAACCTCAGCCGACAAATGTCGCAATATCCTGGGGCCTATCTGAGCATGTGTGTCCACAGGGCAGGGCACGGACCTGAGTTAAGGCAGGAATCATTCAGTCTACGTATGCGTACAACAGGGTGTGCAAGTGAGTCAGACTTTGTGCATACTCCCTTTGCTCCACTTTATCTTGCCAGAGATGTTTACTCGAAGAGGATGACTGCGGACCAAATAATCTGTGTTTGCACTGTGGAGCTGTAAACGCACAAGGCTAACTCTCCGTGAACAACTTCCTACAGTAATCATTCACCCTCCACATCATTTCCTCACTACAATACTACAGCTAATGGGGAGCGTAGAGGCTCAACTGTAATCACGTCAGCTGTTTTCAACATGTCCCCACCAGTAATATGTTGTGACAGACAGGGGCATAAATTATTCTGATTGAATGTAAATCCTTTAAATACAATCAGCGTTTGTGCTAGACAGACGTGCTTTATCCTGTCACACATTGTTAGACGAATACATTTAACACCCTAATGCATTTCCGCATGCAATTACAATACAAACACAACAACTGCAGATGCAATAATTCCCTAGAAGGAGTTAAAACATAGGGCTGTCTATATCTCCAGAGAGGTAAATTCATGAAGCAAAAATGACAAGAATGCAACAGATGAAGCAAGAGACAAATAGAGAATTTAAAGCACAATGCTAATCAGCGTAGTGGTATTAGATGATCAATAAAAGACTTGTTACTTGTTGTTCATCTTCAGTGTGTGAACTAACTAACTAAATATACCCCCACCCTCACCAAAACACATTAGTCCCTTGTTACACCGTGTTTGTTTTGTCCATTCTGGGCTTTTTGCTAGAGGGAACATTAACGCTGGTCCTCGCTCATACCTAGTTGGTAATGCACCTTAGTGATGGATGTAACATGCAATAAAATGCAAAAAAGAGGAACAACAGGAAGTCTACAGGGAGCAACACGGTGGGCTCTGAGAATGCCAACGTGTTCCCTCTGCAAATATAAATAGCTCATTCTATGTAGTGCTGTAATTATCATTTTTAGTATCGATTAATATGCTGATAATATTTTTGATTAATTGAGTAGTTGTTTGGTCCATAAAATGTTAGAGATGGGTAGAAAAAGTAACTTCCCAAAGCCTGGTGCTAATGTGTTGTACTGAATTAAATAAAAATCGAAAATATGAATATTATATTCAATTTCTGTAATTATATCTTAAATAATCACCCTATATCTTATGCACTGGGCCTTTAATTAATCTATTAATATATGACAAATGTAAGTACAATTGTCTGTAGGTTACTTTAATTACGTAAAGACCATGGTTAGAGCAGTTACTTTACAATTAGTTTAATTCCGGTTTTCTGTACTGTGCTCTGTAGTTCTTCCCACTGTTGCGCATACTAAATGGCTGTCGAAGTGGCTGTGTTTAGATTTTATGTAATACAGGACTCAGAGAGCGAGATTTGACAGAAATACCAAGCTCATCCAAATAGGAAAAATTGAAAAGCCAAATTAGCATAACAAATGTCCTGCTACTGGCAGTGTTCTGGCTTCCACAATGCAAGGTGTCTCTGAGGTGAATCACTGAACCCACTCAGCAACTAAATATTAAGACTGATTAGTTTTCTGGGGACAGTTCATCTCCTGCTGCAATCAATCACAGAGCTATGAATTGGACTCATTTTGCTTAGTTGACTACTTCTTCATAAAAATGGCTTTTTTGTAGGTTTATTGTTATAAATTCTGAAATAAAGGAATAATGACTTTAACATTCATTGTCATGAATCCGCCTGGCTCTGAGATACAGTATGTTTATAAATGTATTAAAAATAATTTACTACGTATTGATGAACACCTATGTATTAAAAGCTCAATGTGTTATATTATAGCACTTTTACACAGCACTTCTGTTCCGGGAATATTTCACCTTTAATTCGGAACGACGTCTGTGTAAACAAAATGGTGAGATCATTTGGTCCCACCTCTGTAACGCCTCTGGAAGTAGTAACAGAGCCATGATAAAGGTAGAATCATGATTCCGAAACCGCTACAAAGGTGTGACATTTTGATGACGTATCGTGTGCAACCCCCGTGCCTGGGGGATTTAAAAATGGGCGCGGGCCGTCTACAGTAAACAAACATGTCAATGCGACGCTCAGAAGCTTGGTTTGAGTTTGAATTAAACTTAAAATCTGCGCTGCTAAAATAAACATCGCCGTGCTCTGTTCATCCTCCATTGTTGTTTTGTGAACCAACACCGCTATAATCGGGGTATTTCTGACACGCAAGTTCTACGTCACACTCTATGCTGTGCTGCATCACCGCCCCTTTGATTCCAGAACGCAGGTCTGCTGTGTAAAGGTTCAGCCTGTCGCACCTCTGTTACTCATTTGGCCTGCCTGTATAAATTGGTCAATGGTGGCAAAAAAAGTGGGATCACCATTTCACCTTTTTTGCAGGGTCTCTTTGTAAAAATGGCTCATGTAACATCTAGCTGTGAAGCTGCAAATCAAAAACCAATGGAATCCACCCCATCTACAAATAGAGAAAGACCCTTGTTACAGCTGGTGTCAGATAGAAAAGTGACCCCATGGAAAAGTTTTCTATCATAGAATTCTGACCTCCCTTATGGAAAAGTGACCCACGCCCAATAAATCACCAAATTTGTAAAAGAAAGTTTATTTAAGGCATATATATATATATAAACATAAAACATGCTATGAAAAGCACAAAAATTTACTAGCAGTCATGCACTGCACAAATGTACAAGCACATGTAATTACAAATATATACACTGGTACAATGTTAAATGCAACATAAATATGTATTTACAATATGATTATAACTGTATCATATTAAAAGAGCCATTGTAAGATATTGTTATTTTGTAAGAATTTAATTTAAACAGCGAAGACTGGCTGGAAATGGTTGCAGATGTTGCTGGTGAAGATGGAACTGTGAGATGAGACTTGCACGATGGGTGTTGTTCCTGTGACTGGCGTGTATGCAAGCCATTTGTCGGCTGTCTTGTTGTCCGTCTTCCCAGAAGGACTGTAGAAATAAATCTTGTTGTTGAGCATTACACGATAAACTACATTACACGAACATAAAAATAAGGAAGGCGTCAAAATTCTATAGCATGGAAAAGTGACCTATCACTTCAATGGCTATGTGAATGGATGAATTTAGTAGTTACTGGTGAAAATTTCAAATTACACAACACATATATTTAGGCTTATTATGATATAGAAATGTATTTGAACATTTTCATTAACACACAGTACAAATTCATATAAGGGGTCAAAATTCCATGGGGTGGGTCAGTTTTTCATACTAGAAAATTGACCTGTGGGTCACAATTCTATATAGAAAAGTCAGATTTCCATGGGGTCAGAATTCTATATGACACTGGTGTGTGTTTTTTGCACTTTTTAATAGCTAAATAAAATCTGTATTTAGTGTGACCTCTGTTCCCACGATAAAATGTCATCAAAACAATATATGTGATGTTTGACATGTGTTGAATGAAACCTGGAGTAAAATGCTAAAGGACTAGTGCATTCAATCTCATATTGTCTAACATGTTAAGTGCAAAGAGTGGACACACTACATACTGGACAATATGGCCTGTAGAAATTGTGCTTTTTGAGTATTTTTAATATATTATCCCTGTATTCCAGTTTTATCTTGATAAAGAGTCTGAGACATTCATATGTATGGTCATTATAATTTGCTAAAACAACAACTTAA
>JAPQRQ010000015.1:23836267-23854163 GCA_037367365.1 Apogon talboti
ACTGATGACTGCCAAGAGTAAAAGCATGGTTGTGTAGCAGAAGACTGATGCAGGTAAACATACAGTTGCACATGCATGTCAGCAGCATAAAAATGAAGCACTCCTTCAAGCATCTTTCAAAATAAGAGAAAATGTCACTAGTGATATACAGAAAAACAATATCAATAACTGTTTCTTCGGTCATATTTCACTGTGCTCCCTGGGTTATAAACAAATAAAGTTGCTCTCTATATTATACAGACTTCACAACAACAACAGTACATGTATCTGTCTCCCAAATGTGTCAGTGCTAACGGTGATACTGTAAGTATAACACTGACTTATACACCTACATGACCTACAGCATATCTTATGTTTCTGGTTCATGTTGACTACACAACACAACCATTGGTGTATCATGCCATTGTTTCCTAATGTTTTCTTTTACGTCATGAATACCCCATGGATGCCCAGTTTATTTTTGGTGTAAGAGGAAATGTCACCTTTACTAATATACAAAAAAACAAAATTAATAACTGCTTCTTCAGTCATATTTCACTGCACTCCCTGGGTTATGAGCTGACTTAAACATGACATTGAGGAATTTAATTTGCATGGCAAATTCCCTGCTCTCCTTGGAAAGGCATTTTCACACAGGGATCTTAGTGTCAGTTTATACAGACATGTATTATTATTAGTATTATTACACGAATGAATTACTGTGTGAGCAGAGGGCTCCAGGATGTATACCAATCGTGATGTTTATCAAATCTAAGCAGGTTTTACCATCACGTTTGGAGTAAGTGATATTTATGAAAACTTAATAAGAGTGAAAAAAAATTATTCTGACACAACGTGAGTCAGGTCGTTTCGCTCATTCTTCAACCGAACCTCAGATCAGATCAGATCAGATCAGCTGCCTCCGGGGAATTGACGGTGATTCTGTCTTATCTTTCAAGGTAAAGGTTGGGGCTGGAGATTGCAAAGCCGGAGCAATGTACAGCCAGGCAAGGTTCACATACATATATAAAAAAGAAACGCCCCTACTTAAAATGCAGATTAAGGTCATTAAATATGGCGTAGTTTGAATGCAGCGGCTGAATGTGTGTGAGTAAAAGGTAAGCTTATCTTGGGTGAGCATAGTCTGGCTCTCCGCCCCTCGGCGACCTCGCATTCCAGAGATTCCCACACTCAAAGCTCACCTGCCTTTTCCTTTACCACTTAGCAGCACGCTTTCAATTACACTAATAAAGTAAAGTCAGTATTTTCCCAGCCGAAAAACTTAAGCCGGTCTGGAGGGGAGGGGGGGTAAATAAACTGTTTCTTGCTAGCTTGCTAAGTTTTCATCCCCGCGGTTTAAGCTCGAGACCGAAGACAGCGCGTGAAGGTCTCTCAAAAGGTGCGCGTTTCCTGCGATGAATCGGTCACAAGAAAAAGATTAGCTTAGTATTAGATTCACCCCGCTGTGAAGAACATTGCCTTCAGCCGCGGATTCACGTGAAAAAAAAAAACCGCTCACTTTTTTTTCCACAGACTTTCTGAGTTTAAGAAACAGACCATACCCTCATGTCTTGCGCACAGATGCTTTCATTTTTTTTCCCCCAAAACGTTTTACCCTAATTATTCTGCAGTTAATGAAAGAGTAAAAATAACAGTCAATTACCTTGGGAGGACTGTGGTTGCGCTGGCTGAGCCCCGGCTCGGATCTACATTTGAACATTTAACTTCATCGATAGGTCCCGTCGTTTAGTTCCATGTATGTGGAAGAGTGAAACTCGCCTCCATAGTCGAGGAGAAGAAGACCCTCCGCTGCTCCTGCTTCCACCAGCAGTCCCAGGCAATGCGAGCGTGCATGACGTCAGTCGGAATGTGGGAAAGGGACGAGCACTCCTGATTGGCTCAGAGGAGAGGGGAGGGCGTTACCGAGGAGGTTAGCGGTGGTGAATGAACCAATCACAGAAGGAGAAGGCAGTTTCCTTGGTTACAAATTTTGTCAACTGTACAGTGCTATACCACAAGGTAAGCTAGCGTTCGGAGAAATTGTTATTTTTATGCAAAGACATGATTGTAACTGGATATTTCACACTTATTATGAACTTGTGCAAAACGTGCCATCGTTTATATTCTGTTTTAATAGTACGTTTGTTATATTGTAATTTGTCTGTCTTGAAGAGCAGGAACTTAATTTGTCAGCCTCAACTTTGTCATTGCACGTTCTCACTACGAAATGCAGATAAGACAACAAGTGTAAACAGTAGCCTAGATTGCTCACAAAACGTCGTGCCTCTGATTTAAGATACGGCAAAACGTCGGGTTTAATAAAGTGTAGGCATCTTACACATTACACTGATATTCACACATGCAGAAACACGAATAGAAAATAATTAATATACAGAAATGTGATTAATTAAAATAAAATTATTAAAATGCCCCCATCCATAGTATGATGTGGATCATATGCAATGATCTTTGCTGTTACCTGATCAATGCGGGTGCCTTTCTGAAATTTGTGTATAATTTTGTTTTTAATGTCTGTATTGTAGACTGAAATTGATTATTGACGGATCGTTTCAGATCGATAACCTACAGTCTGTTTTGTTGTTTAAACAGAACAAGTTTTGATTTGCATTGGAGCAATAAAGGCTACTAGAATAGACTTTTAGTTTTTTTATGTCAGTCTAGATTGAATACATTTCTGCATATTTGTGTTTGTCTTTTGAATATGCCCACTATGATCAGCTGTGTGTACAGTGAAATACTAGATAAACTTCTAAGCAAAACCTGTTTTCTTGTACATGCATTGATTATTTTTGTGCTTTGCAGGAAAACTCATAAATTACAAGGTCAATGCATGTAGAGGGTCTACAGTGATGAGTGGGAGAAATCTTCATATGTTTAACACAAACTACAGTGCAGAAGATGTGGGTAAGTCAGCAAGAACTGGGTCTGCAATACTGCTGACTTTTGACATGGTGACCTATTGATCTGTTTAAGACATTTGACCTGAAGTTGATTTCTCTAGGTGCTGTCAAGTGTTTGATGCTTTTGTCAGAGGCAGCATCACTTATGTTTATTCACCTGTCTGTCTGAGTCACAGCTGAACCACCAGAAACTGAGTTGCACAGTCACTTTTCTCTCTCCCCTCTCTGCAGACATTTCTGACTAACCAGCGCAATCCATTAGGCCTCAACTTGGGTTATTTCTTTAAATTTGCTTCTCTTTCTTCCTTTGCTGAAGTCAGCATAAAGAGTTTGCTTCAAACATCAGAAATGATGAGATTTTCAACAATGCCAATGATCCTAATTCAGCCATATCATTTGCTTTCATCCATGCAGAAAAACTGACGCTGCGAATGAAAAATGGTCTTGGCAGCTCAAAGTACAAACCGGCTGAATATGAAAGATTACAAGCCATTGTTGATGCCAAACGTCGGGAGTCTAATCTAATCGGACAAAAGGTAAATTTTGTTCATTATCAATATCATGCCCATATTTGAAACAGCAAATGTAATTATGAAATCGATTTTTGTCCTATTTAAAGACTCAGATTTAACCGCAAATGAAAAGGAATGAGCACCAATACTGTGACATAGTGTTTTCAGTGAGCAAACTGGCTTCATTACCCACAACAGAAGCTGCTTGAACTGACAGAAACCTGACTTTAATGTGAGGTGTTAAAACAGCATGTCTCCAATCGCAATAAACAGCGCTATTTATTTTTCTTTCTCTTCTACACAGCAGCATACTGTAAAGTGATTTCATTCCACATAAACCACACAGTGCATTACCTTTATAGTTTGTCCAACAACATCAAATAGAGCAGTAATATCACTACCATACACAATAGCGTTGCCAGTTTCATGAATATTCATTGAATACCCAGGGTCTTCTCTAAAATTGTTTGAAGCTGGTAGTCTTTTTACTATGAGCGTGGTAAAAAGTTCATGCTAGGAGCCATGGAGATTAGGTATTTAGGCCTGCAGTGTTGTAATTGGTAAACTGTAGAAGGAGCCTTGAGTATCATTATAGTTGCCCATGGCCCTTTCCAACCCTGTCTTCTGCACAACCTGATAAGACAATGTTCTCATTCAGTCACCACACTGCAAGGAAGGACGCTTTTCTGAACATGTACCATTGGTGATGTGATGGAGGTTAAATAAATGACTGTGAAGTTGCCTTGAACAGAGGATCATTTTTCCCTAAACTGGAAAGAAGCAGCAGCATGTTGTGCTGAAGACACTAAAACTAGATTTTCTTTTCTCTTTATAAAATTCATTAGTTGGCATTGCTGTGGAAATCAGGTTAAAAGGGTATATCCGGACAAAATAAATCTATTGAATCAGTGAATGCTTACACTGAGTGGTTACCCTGTGCTTCACTGAACAATAGACACTCAATCTGAAAAGTAAGTTGAATGCAGCGCTAAATTGAAGTGGACAAGCTTTTTTTTTCTTACGTTGATTATACGTATTCGCCAAATGAATGAATAAGAGCATAATTGATAAACCCAGATTCTCAGATTCTGTTAAAAAACAAATTTAAGGAAAAATACAAACAAATACAACAATCCCTCTCAGGTCTGTGCAAAGATTGAGCTTTTTCTGACTCTACTATACTCTTTTTGTGAAAAGCTTTTCATTATTTTAATACTGTAATTTAATCATTTATGCCATTTGAAAAGAGCTCCACTCTTCATAAATATACAGATGTTGTATGTCTTCAAATAGGCCACATGTTTTAAATTGATCTGAAGTCAACTTTAATGTAAAGCCACTGTAAAGTATGTGCACTGCAACTTAGAATACACGTGCAACATTGTGGAGAAGTATTTTACACATGCATTTCAGTATATTCCTAGAAATATTCCTAGAAAATGTTTTAAATGCAAAATGAGAGTGGAAAACAGTCTGGACATTCTGTGGTTTAAGGTAATAGCCTGTGTATAATATTATATGGATAAATGAACCTTAATAAGACTAGAAATAAATCAGAATAAGTTTGGCTCCAGGCACAGTTCTTGTAGTTCAAGCAGGTTATTGAGCAGCCACTCTGAATGAATGTTAACAGCTTAGAATGAAGTGTGAAAACCCAATATTATAAAATTGAGTTTGATGTACGTATTAAAATTTTGGCAACAATAGCAGAAGCACATGCTTTATTTTCTGTTGATATGAAATAGATTGTACCCATGTTTGAGTCATGTCAGATTTTTTTTTGTACAATTATCTGAACCAGTGGCCTGTGTATAAAAACACAAATAAGAGACAACGAATTGCTGCACCGTGTATTGTGAAGGAGGTCCTTGTTCCCTCATGATTAAAAAGGAAAACAAGTGAGAGTCGATTAAGATTTCTACCTCCCTGCTCTCCTAATAACATGCCCCATGCGTGTCACGCATGTTCTGCTTGATTATTTTAATTTGCTCCTGTTTATTTTACTTTCTTGTTCTAGCACTGGCACCATTCCAGTTAAATTACCTGAGTTTATGAGAAAAACACAGTCGGAATTTTAAAAAGAAATGCACAAAAAGGACTTAATAGGTGTGTGTAGCAGAACGTAACCTGATGTGTTCAGATCTGGGCAGCTACTTCACTTAAGTAACATCTCTTTCATAATAATCATTGTTTTGCTGCTATGTTTTCTGCATCCTTTAAAATGCTCCACATAATTGATGCATTAAAGATAAATTTTGTTACTTATGAAAGGAGTTAGAGTGCATTTTAAAGCAAACACTCCAGAGATCTCCTTTTCATGGATGCTATATTGCAGTTCAAGGAAAGCTGTTTATTGTGTTATATATTGTCTTATAGGTTCAAAAGAGTTTGTGTGCAGCCAAAGCAAGCAAGGAAAGCTCCATATTACGGCAGCACAGACAGGTGTGGAGCAGAGAGTGCCCCAGGCTGCACAAGGCTGAGTAAGAGCCCCCTATTACTCCCTGTCATTATCTGCTGCAGTTTTTGAATCTGCTATTACACCACACAACCGTTCCACTTAAGCTCCATTGAGCCCAGAGAGAACCCTGAGTGTAGAGACGAAGGCAAAAACAAAAATCGGCCCAAAGACGAAAACAGGGGGCAAACAAGCCCTTATAGAATTTAACACGAAGGATTTAGAGTGATTTTCTACTCGTGATGACACTGAATTATTGTGGCGGGGGGGTGGACAGAAACAGAGGTGGTTTATATTGTGTCGAGACAAAGCGTACACTGAATGTAGAGAATGTGTCTTGTGTGTACTGTGGGAGAAGCGTGGCACTGGGGCCCCTGCGTTGTCATGCCTTGTGAAGTGAGAAGGGCAGCACTAGCTCTGGGGTGCAGTGTGTTTGGCTGCGTAATGACTGTGTCTGAGCCACCCAAGGTTAATGATGTACACAAGCGTCAGCCTCAGTAATGAGCCTAGTCATAAAGATGTGCCACTGCTTGCTACACTCACATGCAGTTAAATTACCTTAGGATTGCAAAGTCACCATCAAATTGGAAATAAGAAGGTATGTATCTGACGTTACACCTCATTTACACTCAGTTATTTTGTTATGCATGCCAGTTATTGACAAATGAACCATTACTGTAGCACCGTCAATAGACCTGTTAGAACAATGTTCCCCGCAGTGTCAAGTTTACATCCCATTATGTCACAAAGATATGAGAAAAGTCCATAGATGACTTATACATAGACAGTGGAAGACTAGAACTTAAAGCATAGCAGCCCTATGCTTCAAAAATAAATGTGAATAAATGTGACCTTTTAGTGGTAGTTTCTTTTTATATTTTACCTTTGGAAATAGGTATTGTCAGAAAGGTCAATATTTGTAGTCAAAAAAATGTGACTTATAAAGCAATATGTGTTTTCTTCTGTGCAATTGGGAGGGTAAAATCTGTCAAAAGGCGTATTTAACAATTGCTTTACAAATGTAATAAAGAGATAAGCTGCATTTAAATGAATGACAACAAAAATCCAATTTTCTCAATAAAAAGTGATGATGATAATTAAGCGGTATCTGATGTTGAAAAGCACTTTGGAAACCATGAATATTCTAAGAACTGAATGTTTAAAGGTCGTGTTGAAAGGCTGTTGTATAGAAATTCTACAGAAAATTACAGGTGTTCTAATAATTAATTCCAAAGCTTTAATATTAGTAGTGGTAGCTAAGGTAATGTAACATAGCTTCTCCCTTTATTGTGTAATAGGAAGAAGGCTGAGAGGGATGTATTTGATTTTTTAGAGCAAATCACACCAAATGGTCGAACAGACACTGCCGTCTTCTCGCTTCAAGACTACGGTAAACTGCACCTTGTGATGACAAAGCACCACATTGTAGGGTGTGTATAAGACAAAATTATAACGTATTTTTGTATGACTGTGTTTTCTGGGGTTAAGAAGTTTTCCTCGAGCGAGAGCAGGAGGCATTTAGGATTGCCACAGTGGAGCCTGTTCATCAGCTCAGGAATGATTTGTGCCTCAGACTGGGTGAAGTTCAGCATCAGCCGCTCACTGACCATCCGTCAAATTGGGATCAAGTAATACAACAGGTACCGTGTCTGTTTGACATGAAATATAGTCACCCCTACTGGAAATCAGCAATGTTTACAAATGTTAACAGACCTTTGCTCTCAGGAGGCATTTCTGAATCTATGACATCTTTGGAAAATAGGTACATATTGTATTTCGTTACAGCTTGTTTGAAAAAGAAAATGGTTCGGCTTTTGGGAATACAGCCTTGCAACTTAGCATTCTGCCTGTTAGCAAACCATTTCGCAGTGCATTCAAAGCCTTTGACAGTGATTGTTGCTCGTCCAGAACAGCCTGTCCTGCACATATAACAGGATGTGAGATAAACACCGTCTCATTCTAACTGACATAAAGCTAATCTTGCACACAATTTTGCTTTCACTCCCTTGTTTATTAGGTATCCACAGTACCTAAGATCCCTTTGACTCTCAAAGACTTTTTGCAAACTCTGGAGTTGAATGGTGAGATTAAGAAGTAAGCAGGGGTCTTTAAAGACAGACTACACTCAGAGTGAGCTGTCTGCCAACCATTTTGTCTCATCTGTGTGGCTCACTCATGCTTGTTTCTTTCCCATGACCCCCTCTTCTCTTGCTGCCTCACAGCTCCTACTCACCAACTCCACAGGCACAATAGCCAACCCCCCCACTCACCATGATGCCTCTCCTCTTCATCTTTTCCTCCAACAAATCAAAGAGGGACAGTAATTAAACATCACTTTCTTGCTGACTTTAGTGTTGTATATATATTAAGAATGTATTATGTACATAATATTATGTATTATGTACATTACAAAACAGTTTCAGGGTTACAATAAGAGTTGACTGCAACTCATGCCATTGCAAATTATTCCGATATCTTAGCTCTGTGCTCTGTAAGTCTCTTGCTTAATAAGGTGAATTAACCCTTTTTCTATTCCAACTTCTCAAGGGGAATAAATGCAAAGCAATATCATGCCCTCCTGTTGTACCAAGAGGCGTACCATCACGGCTCCTTTAGCAAATTGATATTAACAGGAGGTGTCCTCATCTTTAACATGCATAAATCCCCTCTGGGCCCATGGGATCCGTTTGCAAATTAAGTCAGTCGTTGTGCATTCAAAACAGCTACATGGCAGAGGTGGCTATATGGACAAAGGACCCATATGATAGCACTGTATCACAATATCTTATGATGTACCAAGGCTTGCAATGCAAGCCTTTTTATTGGTTTGCTGTCTCTTTATCATGTACTAGAAACTGAGGTTTTTAAAATTCAGCTGCAAATCCCATTTCCAGAAAGGTTGGGATATAAAAACTAAAATCTGTGGTCTGATTTGTTTTAACTTTTCTTTATCCGATAGAATACAAAGATTTTCAATATATTCACTTAACTAAATTGTAGTTTGTGTATATAAACATTTAGATTTTCATGCCTTCAACACTGAGACAAAGCCATGTTTACCACTGTGCACATGAACACATCGCATTTTCTTTTGACACTTTTTAATCATTTGGGATATGAAGATATCAAGACTTCAGCTGCTCAACACTCCGTGAATATGAAGCCACGCTGCTGTAACTCGGGCAGAATGAGTCTCGGCATTGTCTTGCTGAAATAACCACAGACTTTTTGGGAAAAGATGGCAGCATGTGTCTCTAAAGTTCTAATGTGTCCCTTTGGAATCGTTGTGCTTTTAAATATATTCAGGTCAGTCACATGGGGTCACTAATGCACCCCCATACCCTCACAGATGGTGGCTAGTGCACATATGTGAGTGTATGGGTGGTGCGTCTTTCACTGATAATGGTCTGGATGTTCTGTTTCATCTTTATCATCTAGAACTTGACATCTGAGATGAGCTTCAACCCAGAGATTCAGCAGTGTTTCTGCAAAGAATTGATATAAGGCTTCCTCTTTGCATAAGTCAGTTAAGCTTAGCATTTATGAATGTTGCCATGGACTGTGTTATATACAAACAGTTTTCCAAAGTACCCCACAGCCCATGTGACTATATTCATCATAGTTAAGTGTTAGTTTCTTATGCAGTGCCACCTTAGGTTATGCATATACTCAAGAATGGCTTTAAATCTTGGCCTATACATACTGATATTTACCACAGAGTCACTGTCTTTACAATAACATGTACAGCAGTTTGTGAAAGACAGCAGCTCCTTGCAATTCTGTGTTAATTCTGCGTGTGTTTACATTATTTTATATTCTATGATGCAAAGCACACACATTTATTTTCATAGTTTCATCTTTAAACCACTAGGTAAACTTTGTGAAGGACCAACAACAGGACATAATTGGAAAACTTCATTCAGAATATGTTGCTTTGGAGGAAGAAATCATGGCCCTTGAACTGGAGGTAAGTTTCCTGTTGTTGTTTGAAGATATCCTTTGTATTATTTGACAAATCGGCAAATCTTATTTCATCACGTATAGCTGTACATCATGAAGCAAATTAATTTTATTGATGTAAAAAAATGACTGTCTTATAGAAAATTTTCCCCAGTACCTCAGACAATGTGGTGATCACAGAAAACGTTCCAAAGGAGGTTTTGGATTCAGATTGCCCCTACCCAGAACTAAAAACCTCCCTAATTGAGGCCTTCCACTCAGTGTCAGAAACCTATCGAAGCAGGCTGCAGAGTCTCCAAGAGCAACTGAATAAAACAGACAGGTAGGCTTTCAACGTTTCAAATATATACACATGACTGAATGAAAATAGCTCAGCAACAATTGTAACCATGACTAAAACACTGCAGCTCACTCAGTTATAAGCTTGTAAGCTTGTATTGATGTTCATTTGTCCATTTGGGTAAATATGTGTGCATAATTATGGTGTAACATGGCTTATCATCATAATGATTAAATTATCAGCATGGCATAGATAGAATATTATGGGTCTGTGACAAATAACAATTGGCCAGACAGGCAATTCTATAAAAAAAAACAAAAAAAACCTTTTGCTTAAGGTTTCTTAATGTGTAAATTTTTTTGATTTAGATCAGTTTCACGACATTTTCACTGAAGGTGAGACTGAACGCAATTGAAAATGTCAAATGGTGCAGCTTGAAAAAAATTACTTTTACTTGTTTTATTGCCTGTTCTATAGTTACATAGTGAGGTCGAATTTTATTGGGGGTTTCTCCTTTTTAAACAGCTCAACTTATTTATTTATTTTTTATAATTTCTTTAGTATTAACTCAAAACTGATAAAACCAGAAAGGATAGTCCTCAAAAAGGGAATATTGTCAAATTTTAACTCAACAAAACCATAAGGGCACAAATAAATTAGTTGACTCATGTATTATGTATAGGCACAGGCACAGTCTTGAGGTAAGTTCATTGATTGACTGACTGTTTAATTGATTGATATGCACTTTTATTCTAACATGTGTTTCCTCAGATAATTTAGCAAAATGAAATTTAAAAAAAATTACTAATGTTGCTTTTAAACACTATAATCATTTATTCTCTGGGATGTCCATCTGTTGTAGATTCTGTGGCTGGTGTGCAGATGACCACTCACAGTTCCAGTTTATATTATCTCAATATACTCATGACCTACCTGACAACAGAGCGCTCTGCATGGACATGCTGCAAAGACTCTTCCCTGGGAGAACTAGACAAGAGCTGGTCAGTGTGTTCTGCTTCAAACTCTTGTTATTTTTAAGGAAGTGAAACGGTTCATTCCGTCTTTCTACTCAGACACACACGTGACTCATTTGCTGTACATTGAAACGCATACATTTCTCTAACAAATGGAGCCGCCTCCCTCAATTTGCAGCATCCCTGCAGCGTGAGCCCCAAGCTCCCTGATCAATGTAGCCCAGCACCTTGAACCGAGCAGAAACACAGATAAGCTTGGACAATGATCCACTCTGCACGCTGCAGGATGTGCCATGTCACCCACTGTGGACAACTTGCTCACACCACCGCCTAGCATCACCATGACAACCGCCAGCCCTTCTTCTCTCCCTCATCCGCATCCAGAGACCTGTCCTCATATCAGTTCCAGCTGGGTGCTGCGTTTAGAGCTGTGATCGTTTAGCCTTTGGGAGCACAGAAAAGGAGAAATGTGCCACTACCCAGGCTTTCAAGGCACTCTTTACTTTATCAGAAACAGGGCCATCAGTGCTGAATTCCCATACTTCAGCTATTAAACATAGTTCAATGGGCTTTGGTGCAGAGGATGTATCAGAAATATCAGGAATTAAGTTTACACATATAACATATAATAGATTTATTATTATTATTATTATTCATTGTATTTTCATTTGATTACCAACAAGTGAGACATCAGTTATCATTCAGTTAACTCAAATAATATCCACCTAGTTCCACTGAGCTCTGTAACAGTGGATATTTGGCTGAAAAAATATCATTCCTCTCTGTTTGGCAGCAGCCTGCATTGGACGGTTATTTGTTGTGGGAACGATAATTCCCACTCCTCTTTTCAGACACATGTGTCAATTGAGATTTCTATAGTTAGAGCTTTAATCACATAATTGTTTCTATGGAGTCCTGGCTTGATGCTTTTCCTTCAGTGTTTTCCTCAGTTGAGAGCATTGAAGGCTGGTCCTGTTTGAGCCTTAACAGTTTACTCACCTATTATCCAGATCCATTTGCATTCATTTTAAGAGATTGGTCTGATTTTGTGTTTTTCATCTTGAAATTCCAGTGGAAGACAAAAAAAAAAAAAAAGCGATGTTTCATAGCCAGAGAGCAGATATGACATATTACTGCAGTTTAAGGGTTTGTGTGGTGTAACAGTTTAACAGCCTAGGTGATACATCATCTCCTATGTTCTCCTCAAGCGCTTGCAGTGCACACTGTTTTTAACTTTTTTTTTTATCATTTACGGGAAGAAATAGGCAATAGTTTTGCTTTTCTGTCACTATTATCTCAGTTTCTTTCACTGATCTTGTAGGAAAATATTAATGTTGCTCATAATTATGTTGTATATTGTAACTGATGTGATTTGAGAGGAATTAAATATGTGATTCACAGCTGGAATTACTGATAACTGTTCAGTTTCAATCAGAACTGACTATACTGCTCTACTCCTTCTCTTAAAAAGCAGCATGAAATAGTGTCGGGTCATCTGTATGTATATTTTCTGTCTTTTAACTTGGACCGAAAGGAGAGAGCTACAGAAAGAAGATGAGTGTTTTATGAATTCTGGCACTTTTTAAAATGTTAGATTTTTTCCACGATTCCTATCCTGCAGCTTTAAGTCATATCTATGTGAATAAAATAGGTTTTTGCTAGAGCGTCATTGACCATGACCCGGAGTCTCAAATTCATGTCTACTCACTTGCAGAGTGATGATGTGCAATGCAGTATGCTGAAGTATGTAGATGTCTTCTTTTAGATGAATGAATTCACTGTCCCCACAACCCTCTCGAGGACTAAGCAGTTCGGAAAATTAATGAATGAATGAATTTACTGTCAAGTGGAGGTAGTTTAGTTGAGAGTGAAGATCTCCCTCTACTGGACTGGGCTCTTTATTGTCTAGTGCATCTTTGATGTGCTCAAAAGCCAACTATCAGTGAGATTTCATGAGTGTCAGCATAATATCACATAGCAATAATAGCAAAAGTAATATATGCTGTTTTGTTTTTGTTTTGTTTTTCTATTTTTGTTTTAGCTTTTTTGCCTCCTCTTTGTTCATTTCAGTCCTCATGGAGACATCGTTCTGCAGTAGAAATGTGGATGCAGCAGCTGAACCCAGTGTCTTGCCACTTTAAGTGTGCACTGCAGACACAGTGCAGTGGATGGTACCACATATATATGTGAAATGCGTTTGGGGCATACATATCTGTGCACAAACATGCACTGCATGCCAAGCATGTATGTATACATCACTCTCTGTCACCTCCAACATCACATGAAAGGCGAGTGTGAAGAGGAGATGGGAGAAAGTGAAGAACAAAGGGTGGATCTTCCTCATGTTCTAAAGTTGTGCATTAATAAATAGGCTTTGCTTGACTGCCTCTGGCACTTCTGTTCCGTTGGCAGGTCTGTCAGCTCACTCATTTTCAATAAAACCAGTCAGCCGTCTAATGCCTTCCCACCGTCAGTTAGCCGCTATTAGCCCATAGATGAATATCATTCCCTCTGTTCCAATGAAGCAGCCAAGTGATGCAGCCTCTGTGAGTGCTGACACAATGATGAATAGCTATAGGCAGCCCTCACACAGAAAGGAACTGTTTTCCTTCAGGACATTTCACAGCCAGGAGAGAGAGACCATTTGATACACCAGCAGAGGTAGATCTGACACAGGCTTTACCCTGAAGTGCGGCTACCGTTAGTATAGACAGTATGTCATGTTGTGCTGTTTATGGATTTGTGTTTGCATGTCACCAGTGTAGTGCAGTGGTTTTTATAATAATACCTGCTCTGTTAGCCATTTGGGGCGTTAGCGCCTTATTCATATTCATCGTCCTTCCTTTTTTCCCAGTCTTGGCAATGACCAATAAGATATTAGCTAATACTTTTGTGTCAGTGAATGTGCAAATGAGGTCTGTGTCAATGTTGTACTTCCAGATGGAGCATGAACGCCTGTGGGACTGGCAGCACTTCACTCAAACACAGCTCAGTGCGTTGACCCAGCAGTGGCAGCGGGATCACCAAGAGCTTCTGGCCAGAGCCCTGGTCACCCTGGAGGAGGCAAAGCATGCCCACCAGGAGGAGCTGGAGCTCCACAGAGCCCGGCAGCACCAGCAGGACATCTGTTCTCAACTCAGAGCGAAGGTCAGTGCGTCACAGAATACACAAACATTCCTGCCCAGGAAGTATCACACTTTAACACTGTCACTGATCACATGACACAAAATAGTTGCGACCTTATGAGATTATGTTGCAGTTTAGCACCTGCAGTGGTGGAATGGAGCTACTGTATAAGTATACTCAAATACTACTAATACAAATACAACTTTGACGTACTTGTACTTTATTTCAATATTTAAATTTTATTCGTTTTACTCCATATCTCAGAGGCAAATATTGCAGTTTTTACTCCACCATTTTCTGAGAGCTTTCTTTACTTTTTAGAATCCAGTTTTTCATTCCCTTACTTTCCAGCTAAACCTCTCTTATCTGCAACTGTGTTGATTCTGAATGTTTAATGGTTGAATGGAGATAAAGTGGTCCTTTAAAGGTTGAGACAATTTCCTACCTTCTTAAGCTTAATAAACACTGGAAAAAAAAAACTCATTGGATTAGGTGGAAAAACATTGCTACAAAGCTGATAACAGGCACATTTTCTGAGCTCAATAAAAGCTGCTACTTAATAAAATGTTCCTCACAGAACGTATGATGATGTTACCAAAAAGTATATAAAGAAGTTAGAAGTTTGTAATCAAAAATATCAGGTATATTCACATACTTTTGCTTCAGTAGAGTTTTGAACGCAGGACTTTACTTGTACTGCAGTATTAGTACATTAACTTTAATAAAGGATCTGAATATGTCTTACTCCGGAGCGGCTGTAACTCATTTTCAGTCCTCTCAGGAAGTGGATCCATAACTTTGTTATTATATGTGATTGTTGTTCTGCCGTGCTCAGCCACCATGAACTCTGTCGACTTTTCTAATCCTTATACTGACTCACGTCTACCATTGGAGTGGACAGCACTAAAGTGGTTTCCAGGATATTTGGAATGATATCCCTTTATCCAGAGAACGTGTGTGAATGTAATATTTGTGAGACACGTGGGAGGGAGCAGACAGGCAGCAGCGCATGACTGCCAGCGCTGGCCGCCGCTCGCACAGTATATGTGCTGACGAGGCTCCATATTCTGCCAGTCTGCCCGACAGCATCTCTTGCTTTAGTTGCCACTTGGGATCGGCTGTGAATGCAAACAAGCTAATAAGGATGGTCTTGCAAACATGATGTCGCTGTCTCCGAGGGGTGCTAGTTCACATCCACACAACAAACAAGTTATTTGTGTGAACAAGTTCATGTGCTGTTCATGCAGTACGGACAAATTTAATTTGCTCTGCTTTCCAGTTTGTCCTGTGGCAGATTAGATAATAAGACGGTGTAATGTACTGAGATATGCAACACAAAGGGAAGTGCGCTTAATTCAATTATAAACATACTGGAAATTCATGTAGTATGTTTTGATGTACTAACATACAGTACATTCAACATTATTCATAGTTACATGTTCAATACTTGTGTAATTAATATATAGAAAATGATCGTTAACCTCATAGAATAATTGAGTCATATTTTTTTCAGAACACAGATATCACAGTTTAGACAAAAATATGACTGAGGCAATTATGCTATGAGGCTAATGTTATGCTTTAGAGCACAGGTGTCAAACATACAGCCCGGAGGCTAAAACCGTGATAATTTTGTGTATCCTTTGTAAACTATATTTGTTTCACTCTAAGAAAAAGGTGCTGTTAAGTTTTTTTTTTAATGTATTGTAGTGCTTTGTTGATGTAAGTATTTTTATGCAGATTTTTATTCTACTGAAGGGCCATTTTTTATGCTTTATATTTTTTTATACACCAGCAAAATGATGGTGTTGTGAATTAATATATTACAGGACCTTGGTTTTACTTTAAAATGTGCTTGATTTCAATCATTGTCGCTTCCTTTTTGTCATTCGTCGATCTGTATTTTCCCACCTTTTCCAACCTCAGACATTCTCAAATTATTTCTTATGAGCATAGCTTTACAAATCAGAAGATTCTGAGAGTTTGTAATTTGCATTCATAGCATTAAGCACACACATTAATCTATACACGAAAAGGACTGTGGGGTCTTTTCTCAGTTTCCTTAATGGGATATTGGGAACATAATAATATAAAACCACAAGAGATTGTTTTTCTCAGTGAGGGGGCGCAGTGTTTGCCTCATACAATAGACATCATTTCACGTCTTCACTCCGTAACCTTTCCCTGAGTAGTTTTTCATTCCTCTTCTTTGCCATTTATATCCATGAAAAGAATAAACCCACCAGTGATTTGCCACAGCTGTTTTATTTTTGCTGCACTCATTCACTCATTTCGCGAAACCGCAAACAGCTCGCAGGTGTTTTTCAGTCTGTCTGACAAAATAAATCATCACAGCATGCATATTTCCTTTTAAACACACAAAAAAAATGTCCTGCTCTGTTTACTTTTCAAGCTTTTAAAAATGCAGTGGATTATTTTAGATTGTACCGTCTTCCACTTTCTCATGCATTTGTAACTGTTTTAAGAACAGAGGCAAAATCATTGGCAATGATCATGATATATTTCACAGACTCCATTCGGTAGATACATCTGCAACGCAATAGAAAAAATATTCACACACACAGTTTCACAGCTAAAATATTCTCTTTGTGACAACAGCTCAACATCAGCCTTTCACTTTGGGTAATTTCAGTAAACTTGCAGCGGAACAATGAAATAACTTTTGTCGCTCTGGCTCTTCATGGCAATAAAAGAGAAATATAAAAAAATCACACAGAGACCTTTTTACCGCTCTGACTTTTCTCTATTCATGTTTTTGTTTACGCAGTCTCTCTGCACGTTTTGGGCTTGTGTGTAGAGGCTCAGATGGACGCCTGTTTGCATCCAATTTTTCTTCCCACTGCCTTTATCATGCTAGCACAGTGACACAGCGGCGTGACATGATGGATTCTCCTCCCGTTGCATCTGCTTCTCTAACACTTTATTTTCTGCTGCTGCTCCCTCTGACCCAAGCCACTCTCCTGACTCTGCGGTGACTCATTCACTTCTCTTGAGATCGACTCCTTTTCTACACACTACATTTTTTATTTCAGTTTAATGAGTATATTAGAATATGACTTAGACAAAAGTGTCTTGTGGCATAGCAGCCAGGCTGTTTGTACAGCAAAACAGGCCTGATTCATGATTCATGGGCACGGTTACCTGTTGCTCTGTGTGTATTTTACTTTGTACATCCTAGAATAGATGACACGTAACTACACTAAAAACACACTCATCTTATATGGACCTCTGACGTCTCAGTTGAGTGAAAATATCGAGTGATCTTTGTTGGTCTGACCTCATCAGGAGCACAGCAGTGTGTTGCCAGCCCACTCAAATCTCCTCGGGGGGGGGGGCGTGTGTGGGTAACCCTGCTTGTTTGTTTTTTTGTTGTTATTTTTTTCTTTTTGGAAAAGGGCAGTGCGATCACACAGACCACATCAAATCTTACTTATGTATTAGGACCACAGTTTATAGGTACTTGTGCTTCATTCATAGCTCATTTTATGCTCCTTTATACTTCCACTCTAGCATGTTTTCTTTCTCAATCACTACACCTATTTGACATCTGTAATAAAGAGTCACCAGAGGCCTAAAAAGTATTGACCTTTGTTACTCAGGTAGAAGTATAGATACTAGGGTTTAAAAAGACTTCTGTAGAAGTTGAAGTATCAACTCAAGCTTTTTAC
>JAPQRQ010000015.1:23855068-23878888 GCA_037367365.1 Apogon talboti
AATGTAAATAGTCATGAAAATAAAGGAAACACATTGAATGAGAAGGTGTGTCCAAACTTTTGGCCTGTACTGTACGTCTGCTATGTCCTTGCTGGTGTGTGACGTGATTTGTGTCATGTGCAGGTGCGATGACTCGTGTACAAACCAATAGGGTGTCGGAATGGTATATGTTTATAGTTCTCATCCAACCACAATCATATTCACTCTATTCAGATGGTGTGATTTATTTGAACGATGGCAAGCCAAAATGAAATAGGAGTAACAAGGCTGTTTTTAAAATGTAGAAGAAAAAAGTTGGTTGAAAAACAATTACTTCGGTAAAGTACAGATAACCAAAATTTCTACTTAAGTAAGGTGAACTATTTGTACTTTATTTGACACCTCTGCTAGTCACTTATAACACAAAGACTCGTCTACACAGAGCATAATAAAACACGTGGAAATAGAACACTGTGTTGAAGATTAAACCAGTGGTTTCCAACCTCTTTGGCCTTTCACATCTCACAAAAAGTAGTGTGTAGGCAGGGTCATTAAATACTCAAATTTTCCGATCTGTCACCAAAAATAAAAGACTAGAGAAAAAGTTCAGAAACTGAAGACAGACATGCATCAGAACCGTGATGGTGAACGCTCACACAGACTGTGCCTGTAAAAAGTATTCGCCCCCTTAGATGTTTTCCCCCTTTTATAAATGGAGTCATGGTCAATGTAATTTTGCTTTTTTGACATGAATCCCAAAGAGGCCCCGGTAGGCTTTTAAAGGTAGAGGACGTGACAATGTTCAGCAAAAATAGAGGAAAATCCTGAAGGACAATCTTATCTGACTTAGATAGAGAATTTAGCGCGACTTGAAAAAGGCTGTTCACGTCTGATCTCTATCCAACCTGACAGAGCTTGAACAAATCTGCAAAGAAGAATGTAAAACTGGAGCGAGACCTATCCATACAGACCCATCGAGGTCAAAGGAGCATCGACTTAATGCTGACTTTATATAGGGACTTATTTTATATTATATACTGCCTGGCCAAAAGGACAAAAGGTCCCATATGCAATATTTTGTTGGACCAGCTTTACCTATGATTACATGCTTAAGCTGGATCACAATAAATGCCACATTTTTTCATTTTTCACCAAGATCTTATGATATTCATGATGGGAGAGCCATATCAATGCATAAAGACTTCTCCAGCAGTTCCCAAGGATTCTCAAAGGGGCTCAGGTCTTGACTGGAAGTGACGTCTCATGCTTGTTGAACCACTCTTTCTGATGAGCCCAAAGATTCTATAAATTATAAATAAATGTTCAACAAACTGATGGTTGTCTAAGTAATGAGAAGCTACTCACTGCATCACTTAGGGTTAAAGAATTTGTTGCAGCCGAAACATTAATCTTCTGCAGTAATTAATCCAATGGAACAATCTGAACTATTTGCTTTGTAAAATCAAAATGGGGACTTTTTTGGCCAGGCTGTGTATATTTTTAATTCATTTACATTAATTTGTAGAATTTTGTATTCATTTTAACATTTAAAAAAGACAAATTATACGGATTCCATTTATTTAAGCAGTAAGAGGGGGAAAATACAAGAATGCTTTTTATAGCTACTGTATCTGGTGTCCCTGGTTAGAGAATTGAATATAAAGTACTTCTGGACTTCTTCTCCATCAACCACCACTTACATAACTGATCTCAAAACCCTTGTTTTTGTGTCAGAAGGAGTTCCATGTGTGACACGTGACCATATACTAGATCAGGTGGAATCAGTGTATTGAGTAAAGCGAAATGGGTGATAAAGTTAACACTCCCTGCATTAGATAGGACTTGTTTCAGTCCTATTTATCACTGAAAGGCAGACTCTTCTCCTCCACCATCAGCTGTTTGTTCAGCTCTCCTCCGGCTGCTGTAATTAGCCGCCTTTGTTCTTGGTTTTACTGTTCATTTCAGCCTTTTATTCTGTCCTTGCTTTCATTTTCCTCCCACTTATATCTCACTCCCAGGCATCTTTGATGAGTGATTGTGTTTTCCACACAAGTAAATACAGCCTGGGGGGGATGGCAGATTGTTACAACATGCTCAGGTGGGAAAAAGGATGAGCGTACCAACAGGCAACGCGACATCCAAGAGAAGAA
Source organism: Apogon talboti (assembly GCA_037367365.1). NCBI lineage: Eukaryota > Metazoa > Chordata > Actinopteri > Kurtiformes > Apogonidae > Apogon > Apogon talboti. The sequence continues at coordinate 23,857,198 of JAPQRQ010000015.1, forward strand.
AGATTTTCATAACTCACGAGATTCTCCTTTATTGCTAGAGCTTATTTTTCAGTGTCTGATCTCTGGAGTATTCTGCAAATTTACACAGCGCAGTTACAGATTAACTTTTGCTCAGACGATCTGTACGCCCTTCCTGCAGTAATCAGTGTATTCTCTAGGTGCTGTGTATTAGCTGATCCCCTGGTACTGAGTGTTAGTGCCAGTATGTGGAACTTTTCCTCCCTTTGGGGGCAGGATGGACATAGCAGAAACCGGATGGAGGTGGATGTGGAAGCAGTGTGTGGTTTACAGGCAGATAAATGTAGAATTCATTGCTCATATCTATTTTTTCCTCCTGTAAAATGATAGATACATGAGGAAAATTCATATAAGCCTTGCTGTAAAAAGATAATTGCATGGTTTCATTTTCCTTAGCTATTAATGGACACCAGTTTTGCCCCTTCAAAATGTGCACAAATGTAATATGTCATTAATGTCACTCAAGAGAGGATGCCACATATGGAGAAGTGGTACTGTTCTCATAAATGCATCTCACTCTTTCTAGATTGCAGCTTGATTTAGCAGCAAAGTTTGTGTGTTTTTGCATTAGTTTATTCCTAATCTTTCATTTATCTGTTACACAACTAAAGTCTGACCTGCAACAGAAACCTGCGATAACTGCTGTAACAGTCCCTGACAAAAGACATCATTTAGACTGTGCAGTTATATTAACAAAAGCTTTGAGCAGGCTGCAGTGTGAAGATAAAAAGACTGTCATTCTTTTGTTATTCTGACATCTCTGTAGTCTTTTTTTTTTTTTGTACTGCCAAAAGGGATGGCGTCCCATTTCCTTTTTGAATCCACAGAAAATGAGATCCCAATGACAAATTACTGTAGACTGTACATAATGACCATTTTATTCTCTTTGTGCTCCTCAAAAACCCTTTTCCATCCCGTCATAACAAGACAGACATCCAAATATACGTTCAGCTATGGCTCTCACGGTTCTCACAGTGGATGAAGTGGTCATCATATATTCTATGACCTTAAATGACCTTTCAGATGATCTGTTTTCACAACTGAACTGTAGACTGATTTGTATGGCCATGGTGTGTCTCTTTATTAGGTGTTTGTTTATATATTCTAAAAAAAATGCATTAGTAGTTCACACACCTGTTTGTTTATTCAACCTGAGTGTCAAGGTTATAGGCATGAAATATGCAGGTATGTTATCTTAGGCCAGACCTTGGATGATTCACTCGTCTGTACTCTACACAAAATGTTTTCTTTACTTTTACCATCCCTAGTTAGGTATTTACCCAGTAGGTAAAGGATAATTAGTACTGGTAAATAAGTGGGTAAGAAGACTGCAGCTGTCTGTATTCCTAAATTTAAGAAGTGTCAGGCATTTTTAACTTATCACCAAACAGTACAGTATCAACTCACGACTGTTTCTACTTATGTTTATGCATTTAAAGAGATTCAATTATGCACTGACTATTAAAATTATGTGAAATTTCTTTCTGGAAATTGTGTTTTTCTACAATTTAAATGGGCTGTTTTTTCTGCTGTCTAACAGAGGAGATGTGACAGAAAGTGAGTGGGGGGAGAGAGCAGACGGGGCAGTAAGTAAAGGTCCCTTAACACCAGGAAAATGTAGACCTCAAGGCCAACAGAATGACTTCAGTGTGGCAGATTTAAAATGGATTGAAACCCTTTTTTATCTGCAGTAAATGGGAGAAAATCTCAGTCTTGGCATCTTGCCACAGGTACTGTACATTATTTATATAAAACGTTACACTTGATTACCGCAGGACACATTAAGCAATAAAGAGGAAAATTAACCGCAAGTATTAAACAATCATGTACTGTAATAGCATTTCTCCAGTTGAGACTGGAGATGACATTTTTTGAGACAAATCCTGTGGTTTATTTTAGACATTTGGCCTAAAGCCAATAATAATGATAGCAGTTAACTATTCACAGCACACAGTAACATAAATATTGACACAACAAAGTCTGGTCAATGTCTGCATATCAGAGCATATTGATTTCTTCAAGAGATTCCTGTTACATCTCTAACTTTAAAACTGTCAAACAGGACTGGATTAGAGGTTGGATTTCTTCTAAATCCTCTGTCACACACTCACACACACACACACACACACACACATACATACATACAGTTGCTCCTTTTTTCTATGCACACATCAAGTATGACTGACTTCATGATACCACTGTTGCTAATGTGTGTGAAGCCATGCTAATTTGCAGTTAATTCCCAGGGGGATCCCTAAGCTCTCCACTGACAGATCTGTGAATCTGTTTTCCCGGCCGGAATGCAACACTTTAAATACCCGGCACGCCGCAGGGAGGCTGCTGCATAACGAACCTGTCACTCACTCACTCCACAGAACATGCTGAAGTAGTGTGTTCCTGCATGTGTGTGTGTGAACATTCAGATGGTCTATTTCCAGATGTCTAGTCGGGTGACTTCAGTCAGACAGTAACGGAAAGGCATATCAAACTGTTTTTATTCATAGATGTGTGGCATTACATACACAGCTGAAGTTTCTTCTGGTAGAGTGTGTTTTTCTTGTGTGTTTAACACCTGACATGAGCTACTACATAGATATGGTTCTGTCCTCACAATCCTACAGGGTTCAAATAAAAGTCTTGTCTTTATCATTCATTGCCTAGACATGTCCTGAGGTGATCTAACGCAAAGTGTGAAAGGAAGTCTTGACACCTTTTCAAAAGTTCCTGCCACGTCTTGGCACCATGGCGGTCACACTCAGTTGGAGTGTTTTGCTTTTTTTTTCTTTCAAGACAGCTGCTGATGGACAATAACCTGCTTTTTGTTTCTTCCTGGTGTGTATTTGCATGTGTTTTGCGGTGGTGTGTGCGTAGCTGCAGCAGTGGCGGGCCCAGCAGGAGGAGGTGGCAAAGCTGGAGGCAGCTATAGCTGTGAGACAACAGGAGGCAGAAGAAGCAAGACTTAGGAGGGAGCGGGAGAGGGAGGAGGCTGTCAGGTCACAGCAGAAGGAAAAAGTAAGCACATCTTCATCACAACTATCACAGTGAATAGATTGGTTCCCTCCTGCAGCTCCTGATATACATATAAATGTTCTTTATAACATATAGACACTGAATTTGGTCATTATTATTATTATTATTATTAGTAGTAGTAGTAGTAGTAGTAGTAGTAGTAGTATACAGCAAATTATAAGGTTCTAAGCATCATTAAACCAATATACAGTTTAAGGCCATCTTTAGCTTTGCTGTTTTTGCAGGGTTCAAATCAGCATACATATTTATTTCTCATTCTCTTTTCTTTAGATGCAGCAAGAAAATAAGAAAATGTGTGCCCAGGCTTAAGAGACACAAAAACCTGAACTAAATGTGTTCTAAAGGTTAAAGTCACTATTTACTGTGACCCCTGACCCCATGACAAGAAGCAGTGCAAGCATTTAGAAACCTCTGACATGTTTTGGATGAAAACTGATATAAAACATCAGGAAATGAATGCAGTAAATCTAATATTTTCAGAAAAGAAAAAAGATTAAAAACATGTTGCAAAGGGAGCACACACTAAATGCTACATCTTTGATTTATAGAAGCTGTTTTTCCAGATATTTTTGTATTTACTGCTGTACATACATCACATAAATCAAGACTGCATCTTAATACAGAAACTGAGAAATGTATATGTGTGGTCATAACTTTACTAAACCAACAAACCTAAGACTTTTGCATGTATATCAACTCTTGTTATAAGCATTCAATGTGTTTGTGAAGGACTATATGGATGATTGTGACACTTCGTTACAAAAATACAGTGTCCAAATGCAAAAACGCACAAGATTCTGCTTAAAGTGTTGGCTGCTGTATCTAAATTAGAGATCAAACTAAGAGCGTCATGTTACAATTATACGGGTATTTTGATTATTCATTGTAGTTACTGTCCTCGCAGGTGCAACAATACTGAAACATGTCTGACTGTTTAATTAACTCTCTCCTCAGGGGTCTGCAAGGGGAGCATGGGCAACGAGAGACACTCTGATTAATGAGAGCATTTAGCTTGCATTGGATTCCATATAATTTAATACAATGGTCTGTCAGACACTGAAATATCAGCTCATTCTCTCTATTTACACTTATCTGATTCCTGCTCTGTCTCAATCAATAGGACATGAGGCTCCTTAAGAGTTGGGCTGCAGTCAAATTAGTGCAAGTAAGGGCTAGTGTTCTCATTGTTGTTAACTTTTTTGTTGTTGTTGTTCTTTGTAAATTGATTTCCCCCAGGTGAGGCAGTTTTATTTAAAGCAGAAGAAGAGGAGGGAGGAGATGGAGCAGAGGGATCAGGAGAGACTCGCTAAACTGAGGAGCATCATGGAAAAACAGATGAGGCAGGATAAGGATAGGTGAGTGTTGCACCATGGGACATTGGGATGTTTCTGCATTATGCAAAATCTGACACTGAACCGTTTTTGGAGCACATTTTTCTGTTAGCAGGTACAGTACATCCAATCATGTTCATTAAATTAAAGACATAGGACTATATTCATGATGACTTCCAAATATTTTTTTTCTCTACATTTAACTTTTCCTAAGTGATTTATCTCCATTTAGTATAATATTATACACTGCATTTTACATTTTTCAGTGAAAATCAGGTATTTACCTGGATGTAGTTTCCTGATCATGTAAATGTTAAAAAAAACTCACAGTATATTTTGCATTCATTCAATATAACAGAACAGAGAAAACTGAACAAAATGGACTTTTTCTGTAAAATATAGCGTTCATATATATATAAAACAAATATCTACAACCACTGTCTGTTTCAAACTGCATGGGTTTTATTAATGAATCAATAATGCAGAAGATGACACTGTTTCCACATTCACTACGGAACCTCTGAATGTCCAAATAAGACACGCGTGATGTTGCTGTAAAGCTGAGAAACTGCATTTTACCTGAATTATTTAAAAGTATTGATAGGATCAGTAGTGGAAAAGTTCTTAAACATTTTATATCAGCAGATGCTTTTGGTTGCTGGTGGCGGTTTAGGTCTAGATGACTTAAAATTACAGTTAGATGACCGATACGTTATTATTTGTATTGCAACGTTTTGGTGCATTTATAAAATGAAGCAACGTAAGGTTACATCATGCACTGAATGAAAAGTCATTTATTAGAATATTAGTATTGTCTGAGCCTCCATAGCTGACATCTCCTTCTTGACCTATTTTATGCACTTGGACACGGTGCAGGTTCTCTGTGGTGTGATATGCCAGAACACACTCACACAGGCCGCTATCATTATCAGCATAATGGTGCTGACACTGGCCGTGGGAATGAACTCCGGCGGGGATGGGGGCAGGTATCATGAGGGGCTGCGTAAGAGATAAAAAAAAAAAAAAACAGATGATGGCAGAGGAGCTACACTCTCCATAAAAGCTCCATAAATCCCCACGAAGCCCGAAGGTCCGCTGTGTCTGGAGCGATACGTAATGCTGGTCATGGCAGAGGAAGAGAGGGGGCTGTTAAGGTGTGATGCCTCCTCACCTTCTCTGCTCCCCCCTAGGGTGCTGTTTCGGGCAGAGATGTTACAGCAGCGCAGGGAGGAGAGAGAGGCGCGAGAGGTCGAGCGTCAGAAAGATGAAGAAGAGAGACAGAGACGTCTGGAAGCACTCAGAAACCAGGTGGATCGTTTAATTGCTCTTAACTCAATCAGACACACTGATTCGCTCTGTCAGTCTGAAATGACCCATGAGGGAAGAGAAGATACAAAATTATGAGCAAAGGCTATCACTGCCACCTTTTGGCAATAAGTAAAAAGCCGGTTATGTTTTACCACTGTATTAAATATTTTTTCTATTATTGTAGGTTAAGGTGGAGGTGGATGCTGACCCACAGAGGGTGATGGCAGACACTGAGGCTTGGAGGAGTCGACATATGGAAGATCTGGATCTCCAAAAGCCTCTTTACAGTATAAACACATACACTGACACACAGGTGAGGTATAATATCTGCAATCCTTTTGTTTGTTTGATAACAAAAACACTGCAGATGTATGGTCATGTGGCTGCAACCCCTTTCCTATGCGTATCAAACTTGTTTTAGTTCAGGGTCCACATACAGCCCAATATGATCTCAAATGGGCCAGACCAGTAAAATAATAACCTATAAATAATGCCAACTCCAAACTTTTCTATACGTTTTAGAGTAGAAAAAGTTAAATTATATAATGAAAATGTTTACACTGACAAACTATCCTTTGAAAAAAATGTGAATGACATGAAAACCACAAACAAGCTGAAATTCCTTAAGAAGAATGATCACAATTTTAATAATATTATGTCTCAGCTTATCATTTACACATGTGCACAACAACATACAGATCACAGTGAATCTACAAAGACACAAAACATTTAGGAACAGGTAGAATATTGTTAAAAGTGTTCTTCAGACATTTCATGTTGGTCTCATTTTTTGTGAAAGGATAGTTTGCAAATGGATATTTTTCTTGTAATTTTTTCGATACTAAAACAAAGAAAAAATTGGAGTTATTATTTATTGGTTATTATGATAGTATGTTACTGTTTTGATACACTTGATATTGAATTGGGCTGTGGACCGTAAACTAAAATGACTTTGATGCCTTTGACTGTTAATATCTTCAGTATAATTTTTGCATTTCATAAATTCGTCCCACGCACCGGATTGGACCCTTTGATATGGCCAGTTTTTGTCCACGTATATTTGACGCCCCTGCTCTACATATTATAGACCTACAAGGCCTCCTCAACCTCTTATCTATGTTATGTGAGAGTGACCAGTGACATTTGACAGAAAGAAATTATGCAAGTGGGTTGGCTGGTCAAATATTGTTTGTTCTCGTTTTAGAGACCTTTACTCATAGCCTTGATCTCACAGGTTGGTGTACTGATGTGCTTGGGCGTGTGTTTGATCTTTGGTCATCTGTGGAAAAGTCAGTCCTGGGTTACTGTGTAACGTAGGCCGCGCCTAATAATTGTCTATGTAAACGTTCCCCCCCCACATACCAAACCTGGAAGGATTAGACATGAGTCTTGTTAAAAATAAACAATGATAATCTGGAGTGTGCACAATAGCAAATGTATTATTTACAGTGGAATTTTCTGCATTTGTTTCCCAGATTGTGTCTGATCCCAGGGTTCGGATTGAGCAGGCTCTTCGGGAGGCGGGTTTACACCAGAGCCAGTACGCCAAAGAGGTTCTGTCTGTTATTAAACCCCCCAAGTCTCCGCGGCGAGATACCAAATCCATACTTAAATTCTGATTATGGTCACCTAAAATTACGTTTTGTCTTAACAGTTTACTTTAAGCCTCCTGTGTAGCATTTATGTGCACTGTAAAAAAAAAAAACAAAAAAAAAAACTATGAAGCAAATGTAGTTCTTAAGCAATTCTCAAATCTCATTTGTCAATAAGTAACTCCTCTGGTGGGAACTCATAAGTTCACTCTGGTGCACCAACAGATGCTTAAGGGCAGTTTCATAACACACAGCCACAGCACACAGCTCTATTTTTAAAGGAAACAAAAATGTAATTGACAAATAACAAATAAATAAGACATTTGTTGTCTACACTGTGATAAAAACATGAAGTATAATGTTTTTTTTTCCCTGCATATAAATGATCCAGACCTGAATATGTAATAATCACAGTTGGACAGTTTTTGCTGTTTGACACAAAAACACAAAACAGTATGAAGCACAAAGTGATAAAAGTGATACTGTATTTACTATTATTAGCCTTTATTGTTGGTTTCAAACTCATAACACACACAGAACCTCATAACAAGCACAGTATCAGATTTAATGAACGTATATGTCAAATGAAATTACCTCTTTGCATATTTCCTTATTTATTGACTTTATATTACCGTTCTCCTGTTTGCATTTACATAAACAAGCTTCTACGAGTGGCTACTTAATGTAATTTATGTTTATTTGCATGTAGAAACACATTTATCACTAGAATACATTGCAACAAGCACAGGGAAAGAAATGATATCTTTCCCATCACAAAAGTAAAAACTATAAAAACAAGAAAGCATACACAAGTTGCACATCTGACATATAAGTCCCACACTTCTGCAACTGGAAACATCATTAAACTGAAATGATGATTATTTGAAGATGTCAGCTTGGATTACAGTCAGAATATAGTGGTTCATTGTCTCCTCAAGGCAGACAATATACAAGTTATATATCAACATACAGATAAGCTTATTTTGACAATTACCTTTACAACACACAAGCACCAAAGTGTTAAATATTACAAGATACAATACATACTTTAATATACAGTATATATGTTACATAATAGTTTACTCTGATCAAAGAAATCATACAATTCTGAAAAACGTTTTAAATAACTCTAATAAACATATCGACATGGTAAGTACAGTATGTACATATTCACATATAAATCACAGTTATTTAGGTTGAGGTTGTGGCAGGAAGGGTAGGGGGTCTTAGACGATCTGCCCCAGACGTTTCTTGATGAAGTGAGACACGAGGACTTGAGGTCTTTGCTGGTACTCAACCAGAACATCATGAGGAGCAGTGATCTGGTCTCCGTCAAAGCGGTTCAGCAACGTAACGCAAATCACCGCCGCTGCAGAGACAAAAACCACCAGTTGTTTATTTTAATAAAAGTTCATGTACAAGCTTATTCTGTATAGTAGATGGAGCTTGTTCTTGGAGTATTTTATTAATTTATTATCTAAGCAGGAAAACATGTGATGTGATGCAGGTTTATCAGGGACAGATGTTTACATAATGCATTGTGTGATAAATAATACCTTTAAGGCCACACACTCGGCACATAGCAGCAAAAACAGTGGACTCCATTTCAATGTTCCTCACTCCGGCCTCGTAAGCTTTCCTCAGATATTCCAGCTTTTCTTCATGAGAGAAGGAGCAGAGAGCCCCGTCAAGGCGGCCCTGACCTATGCGGACAAAACGCAGAATATGTCAGGACATGGATCTATGCAAAAGTAAGTCTAAGTGAATGACAAACGTGATCAAAACAACCCTGAGGTTTTAGATGCTGTTTTATACCTTCGTAGAAATCGTGGGTGCACATTGTGTTTCCGATCACTGCTGGCAGATTCGGAAGTTCAGAGGAGCACTGTAGGAGCTCGCTGGCCACTCCCTCATCCAGCTCAGTACTCCTGGTGATGACTTTACCCAGAACCACCTGCTCAAACTGGGGCTGGAAGGAGTAGTCCACTGCCTTATCCGTGACCACCACAGTCCCTGGAGCCAGACCTGGAGACAACAGCAGGTACGGATTTAAACATGACTTAAAGGTCATGAAGTTCCTCTTAAAAACATTATAATATTTATGTTCTTACCCACTCCACCAGATGTTCCAAGGCGGAAGAGGACCACATCGCGGCACTGTGCGTGGTGCAGCAGTTTGATGAGCTCATGCAGCATGATGGAGATGGAGGGGACGCCCATGCCATGCTGCAACACACACCATGGATGTAAATTATCGAAATGCTTAGACCAAAGTGGGTAGAAAAATACACATAAATATCATGATGGAATGCTTACACTTATAGAGAGCACCGGCCCCACTTTGAACATACAGTAGCGATCAGTTCCTTCACAGATATCTCGGATGTCCTCTGGGTTTCCAGGTAGTTCCAGTTCATTGTGCATGAACTGTGCAAAAGCCTTCATGCGATTTGCGCTGCCACCAACGCACACAAACTAAGGACAACACAGAGGAAAGACTGGTGAATTAGGTTTCTGGATTTACAGCCCACAAATCCATTTTATTTCATCTCATCTTATTTCACAAACCTTAATATCTCCAAACATTTCTGGAAGGTTGTGAGTCTTGGTGCTCAAGCTGAAGTGGTATAAAATATCCTCCTCCATGGTATCCAAGTAGGGGTTTTTCACTTGGACTTGTTGTCTAAGAAGGATTAAAAGCAGGATGTTAATGCACCAATTAAAAAACTATAAGTCCAGTGTATGCGACTCCAAACAATTGGCTTTTTACTTACTTGATATACTCATTATTTCTGTCATTTCCCATACAGTTTAGTAGAATAGGAGCCATGGCTGCTATAGACGAGTGAAAACCAAGTCTTTAAAAGCTAATTCGTTACAAATCTTCCAAACGCTTGTTACAGTTGTTCGACTAAGCGATGTGTCTCACTGCAGAGCTTATATCGTGTTGACCTCTGACCTCGCTTCTCATTGGTTCCAGAGAGAGGTGTACTGTCTGTGTTTGTTCTCATGAAAGAAAAAAAAACCCATTATACATAAACAGAGTGGCGTCGGTCACCTCAGGATGACTGGACAATGTGTCAAGAAAAAGAAAACCATATCTAAAGCAAACAAAACAACCTGTGTGACGTAGACTCCTGTAATGAGTCAACCTCGCGGTCACTGGTGTGTTATGACAGAACACCACACTGTAAGATAAAAGAAAAACCACCAACAAAACACTTTGAGTCACTTTTATTTATGTGCACCATCAAACTTCCATCCAGAGAGCCACCTTATGAAGAGATACACTCACAAAAAAAACATAAGAAATAACCAGCATCTCTTCATTTACAGTACAGAATGCCGTTAGCAGTAGATCTCTAGCAATAAATCAAATGTCCCGGCTTTAATTCAGGGAAGCAGTTTCACTTGTCTATGATATTGTACTCGCCGATTACAGCGTATTTAACTTGACAACGCAACAGCGTCCATGTGCTCAGCGTGAATGGGTAAAGAAATAGCTGAAAACGTCAGACACTGTTCCAAGAATTTCACTTCGTACACCTGGTTCCATTTCCCAGTCTTCTAATGCGCTGAAACAGAACAAGCAAACCCAACATCAGTCAACACAAAAACAAGGAATTTATTTAATCGCTGCTGCATCATTCTTAAGAACCAGTGGTTTTTCAACATTTTTATTGTCGAGAAGCATAACATATTCACTCTTCATATTTTGTGGCCATCATTTCATCATGTACCTCCACATATTGAGTCACATAAAATCGATACACCACTCAACAGCTTGGCTTTATCTATATAGTAAAAGCCAAGTGGCCTCTATGTGCGTGTGTGTATGTGTATCCGCTTTATAACTGAAAAACCGGACAGAGCTGGTCTTTGCCTTTTACAGTACTTATGTATTTTGGGTCAAGGATCAGATTAGCGAAAATGACAAATTGATAGGACCAATATTTTGGGAGATATTAGTAATGTTGGAATACAATAGCCTTACAATCACATTGAATCATTGCTGAAGTGGGTTACCTAGCAACAGATAAACAGAAGGGCCACATTACCATGGTGGTGTCAAATTTTATGTTCAGAAACAGACATGCCAGCTGAGAGGTTATTCAACTGAAAATGCCAGTGTAAATATGTGTGTATATACAAAACAAAATGAGGGCCATGTATTTATTAAAAGCCAAGTGGCCTCTGTGCGTGTGTGCGCACGTGTGTCTCGGGCATCACACAAAATCCAGAAACAGCTGACTGCTACAGTTTGGCATATTTATGTATTTTTGGTCACGGAAGAGAGTAGCAAAAACAGCAAGTTGATAGGACCAATATTTTGGGAAATATTACTAATTTTGGAATACAATAGCCTCACAATCACATTGCTATGCCCAGAACGCTTTGGCGGTGACTGTTGGACAAATGCGGTACAGCATGTACGGTATGAATACATAACAGCATAAAAATGACCACATCTAGAACCCGTAGATCACAAGTTTTCTTTTATTACTCTTGAGGTGAATTTTGAGAGTGTAATGAAAAATCAATGAAGGACATGATTTATGATGACCTAGAAGATTAGAAGTCAAACTGCTGTAGGAAACACAAAGCTACGTACTCGACACGTCAGCGGCGGATGTGTGTTTGTCTTGTTCTGCATAACCGAAGCTCAACAGTTTCGACATGTCCACAGGGGCAGGTTTCTTGTCAAAAACTCTGTAAGAAAATGCAAAGTTAAGATGTTTCTATACTTTTTTCTACATCTTTAATGGAATTATAGATGCTGTTTTTGTATGACAGTTGTGTTTAACCAGCACAAACGGTTAAAGCACTCAGTGTGAACCTTAATCCTGCCAACAAAGTATACTTAAACAAACTCCAAGCCCACAGAGTCAACAACTGGCTTCCTCATGTTTTCTCATGAAATTGCAAAATCATCCCCCTCAACAAGATATAATATTTAACCTTATATTCCAGTGACGTAACAGTAACTAGTATCGTAGACTGAGATTCATATTGAAAGTTTCACGATCTAAATTACCATCAGAGATTTAGAAAGAAAAAAAACATGGTAAAAGTAAAATGTTAATTACTCAGAAGCTACTTATATGCATGAAAGGACACAAGAGGACAAGGACAAACATACTCAGACAAACAGAACTAAAACTTAACCTACGATGACAGCACCTACTACAAAAAGACAACACACAATTCACAATGTTAATTCTAATATTCCTGCATATTGTCGCTGTCAAGTGGAAACCTCTTATGTCCAAGACCGTTATTTTTCAGGAAAACTATGTACAGTATATTCTAAAAATATGAATGGAGTTGTAGTCACAAGCCGTTTTCAACACTTCATTGGTTAAATATTTCTAAAACCATCAGGCCAATCTGAAGACTGACAAAAAAAAATCAAAAATGGACTTACAGGTATCCGCCCGACAGTGACTATATGCTGCATTTACTTTAACTGGCCACTTTATTAGGTACACCTTAATTGTTGCAGGATGGCCACTTTATTAGGTATACTGGCCACTTTGTTAAGTACACCTTAGTCGGCGCTAGGTCTACCTAATAAAGTGGCCAGTGAGTCTATATGCTGCTGCTGTGACACATGTGCTTTAAGGTCTGACATGTGAATTTATCGATTCTCATCTGCATACCTCAGTTGTAACAAGTGGTTAATTGAGTTGCCGTTGCCTTTCTATCAAACCAGTCTGACCATTTTCCTCTGACCTCTAACATCAACAAGGCATTTTCATTCTGAGAACTGCAGCTCACTGGATATTTTCTCTACTTCTGACCATTCTGTCAACCCTAGAGATGGTAGTGCATAAAAATCCCAGTAGTAGTTTCTGAAATACTCAGACCACTCATAAATCACCTTCCTTCACCATTCTGACGCTCAGGTTGAACTTCAATAGATCATCTCGACTGTGTCTACATGAATTATGTTCTTAGCAGTGGTAGAAGACACTAATATTATCTTTGCCTTCTGAAACAGTGACAATATGTTATAAATTTTATCCAATATGGTGAAAAACAAGTTTTGATGATAGTTGTCCCAACACCTGAGTGATAGTCCCCCCAAAAAAACGGTCTGGAGATGAACTAATAGCATGACACACTGTATGAATGTAGACACTCTGACAGACCAGGAACTCTAAGTGCAGAAGTAACAAATGATAGTTTTAATCTAAATCATCTGTCCTCATTTTAGCCTGAGTCATTTGAGGTTTTGGACATTTCCCCCAATGCAGGGAACGTACGACGCAGACCAGCTGTGAGCCAAATCAAACAGGTGAACGTCCACCAGTGTCCAGAACCCGACGCCCTGAGTGTGTTGGTTCATCTGACCCTAGCACGTGGAAGTTTGAGCTTAAACGTCAAAATACAGACATAAGCTACAAGTATAATGTTCAAATGTCTGGCAACATCGTCTTACACCTGTTCAAACATTAGACAGCTGTTTGTTATGCACGTGGCCACAAATACGGACACTAGCCAGCGGTGCAAATGCTAACAGTTCGACACAGTCAAAACAGAAAACAACAGTACAGACTCACTAAGAACAAATCTATGCATTAAAATGTGGCATTTAGATTAGGAGAGATTACATTATACCAAAAAATATTTTTTTTTCTTCTTTTTTTAATCCAAATGAATCCCAGGAGATTATTGAGTTGTGTTAGTGTGATTTTAAATATGATGCAAAATGGAAAGATTCAGATCAAGTCAATTAAAAAAGTATACCTCTCCATTTTATACCAGTTCTTTCTTCAAAAGAAATTAGATTATAATATGTAGATTATTATAAATATTCAGCATACACAACAGAAATTGCAAAGAATTTGATGCAGAAGTGGATTATAAAATCAAGCACTGGACAATATTAATATCCTACTGCGATAATATCCTCCAACGAAGGTTTAAGTTATGTTTCAGATTGTATTGTACAGAAGGAACAGTCTAACATTCTTTATAACTCCCAAACATGACTCTGCTAAGTGTTAGAGAATGTGAGGCAGCATGTCTGCTGGTCATTTTTGCATTTATTGGGGGGAATGCCCTAAAATTCTTTTGCACTGAATAGATGTGGTAAGAGAGATCAGATCGATAACGGGCTAAGAGTTGGAATTTGGTTACAATGTGCTTTACCTAGGAAATGTGCCATGTGGAATGAAGAAACTGCTACTTACTTATTACAAATCATATTATCAGGGAGTAGAAAAGTAACTAACTCAGGTTTAAACTCCAAAAGCCACTGAATGATAGAAATAGTCCAGGAAATATACATTATGTAACCACTGACTTTTTCTCTGGAGACAGATTTTTGTGGAAAAACTGGAAATCTGTCTTTCTTTTTAACAGATTTTTCTTTTCAAATACTCTGATCTTGTGTGAATGGAGTCATGGAGAGACCCCTGTGATTTCAAAGGTCAAGCTCACCCCGGCAATAAACTGTTTTCACTGCTGCCTTCAGGGAGACGCTACTGCTGCCTGAAGGCTAACACCAGGAGGAAGAGGAGGAGGAGGAGGAGGAGGAGGAGGAGGAGGAGGAGGAGGAGGAGCTTCTTTCCTCAGGCCCTCAGGCTCAACAAACACTGACTTCTTCCTTTCTTTATGCACATACACTTTATATTTAAATTAATATTATATTCAATATGCTTCTTAGTTTATTGTATACTTGCTTTTTTGGTTTTTTGGGGGTTTTTTTGGTCCTTTTTTTATACTGCTGTCTTTTTGTTGTTTGGTTGTGACAGGATCAGGAGGAGGGACACACAATACATTTCACTGCGTGTTGTAAAATGTATGATTGTGAATGTAACAAATAAAGCTCATTTGATGTGATTTGAAGAATGTATAGTTATATATATATATATATATATATAAAATATCAGAATGACCGATATATGAAATATAAATACGGCCTCTAAAAATACACTGTGCTTTTGGCAATTTACTGTCTGAGACTGGACACAAATGGCGTCTTAAGACCTCGACCCAACTTTACTGAGTATGTAACAGAACAACAGCACCATCTTGTGACCTAAAAGACTTACATCCTTCTGAATTTGCTGGTCTCACGAAAGTGGTCTGCTGTCAGCAACTTGTCCATCGCACTGTTGTTGTTCTGCAGGGCGCAAAACAAAGTCACATGTAATCATATGTACTGTTGTTATGTTGTGTGTTTATGTGCACAAATGCAAATACAGTTGGACTTTTTACATAAATTTTTTTAACTAGTAAGTAAATGTTTTGGCTTTTTAAGTGAAATAATTGCCTTGACTGGAGACAGCATGATGCAACAGTTTTTTCAGATACATTTTTTTTATGGAATGTCCTCTGCAGTGGACACTTTTTTTTTTTTTAAAGTAAAGCTGTGAAACTCTTGTCCCCTACAGAGGACAAAAATGCATTGTTGGGTCTCAGGAGATTAAAATATTTTTGCAGCATCCTTACATCTTCTGATTTTGATGAACACAAACCACAAATGAAATCTGCTTGAACATGTATTAACCTAAAACTGCAGAACCACCGAAATAATCCTTTTTTTAAATAAAGAACCGGTTATTAAATGGAGAAAGTTGTTGCTGTGGCTAAAATACTTGACAACAATGACTTTGGCATTTTTGTTTACCTTCTCTTTGCCACTGGTGATATCACCCCTCTCCCAAGCAGACATATTATCACTCCCAAAGGGGGGTTCTTGCCGTTGAAAAGCTCCAGGGCTTTTCTTCTCTTCAGTGTTAATTAGACTGTTGGAAAAACAGAATGTAGGGTATGAAAACTCACTTACTGCAAATAATAACAATGGTAATGACTGTTGCAGAAGTCACAAAGGTAGTCAGTGGTTTTAAAGAGATTAGAAAGTATGAGCGTAGTAGGAGCACAATAGGTGTACGTGTTATGATAAATAAATGGTATAAAAGTTACCCTGGTTTATTTTTGTCTTCTGAAGTCATACAGAACCAGGCTGGAGGTTTATAGGAAATAGGCTTGGAGGTAATGGGATCATCATGCCACAAAAGTCCTGAAAAAAATAGACTATAATAAGTGCATGCAACTGGTAGAGGTGTGTGTGTGTGTGTGTACTGTGTAAAGAAGCAGGATGGCTCTACCCTTATGTCCGCCTTGTTTTGCAATCTTGACATACTCAGAGTCACTGTCTAGGACTCCAACTCTTCGGCCCTTGACCCTCTCATCAGAGGTGGACACCACAGGGGACAGTCCTGGTATCTGGGAGATGTGGCCATTGATAGATTTATTCCCTGTCTTTATATCTGTCATTTAAAAAAAAAAGTCAAAAAATAAAAGACAAAATAGATGTAAAATGTACTTTATATGAGCTCATACATCACACACCCCCCACCCTGATCCTGCAGAGCATCTCTCCTGATCAGCAAAACATAGGCTACAAGAAACTACAGTGTGAACTGTCAACAACCTATACTTGCCAGATTGTGTCGTTGAAGGATCATTATCAGTCAGAGCTGAGGATTGTCTAGAGGAAATAGAAACAAAACCCGATGTAATGTCAACCTCTCTCTAACTTAGCGGTTAGTGTTATGACCGAGACATTAGCGTCAACAAAACCAAACGATCAAGAAAGTTATGACCAAAATATGAAACCAAAAGGCGCAAATTAGAAGAGGTCATAAACTTAGCTTCGATTTATCGCGGTTAGTTGGCGTGATATGTAGTTTTACTTACTCAGAATTACTCATTTTAGAGGCAGAGTGAGACGCTGCAGGGTACGGAGCGACGACTCTGTTTGGAAGTTGTGACGTCGTTACCATGGAAACGGCGTTGCTTCATTCACCAGAAGAACAGCTGCTACACCTGGTTAATTAGTTAAATTAGTTCGTCGGTAGGTTTGTTTCTGTTTGGTCTTGCATTCACACCAGTAGTTATTGTGATATATTTTTCCTTTAGTCTAAATTACCATCAGCTCTTTGATCAACTTTTATCAGCCCTGTTCTATTTTGTATGTGAACTAAGTATAAAACCCGAAAATTATTGTACATATATGCTATTTTATATATATGCATACATGAACTTTCAGTGTCCCTCGGCTAGGGAAAACAAAAAATGAAAACTGAGTAAATGACCTCCAAATATTCAGTCTATTTTCAGATTTGTCATCTTTTGACTTGGGTGATGTATGTACAGTCTGATGGCTGTGGAATGAAGGATCTTCTGTAATGTTCACGCCTCCATCATCGTGGTGTGAGTCATCCATTGCAGCTGCTTCTCTGGTTGGTTAGAATGTGGTGAAGAGGATGATCCAAATTGTCCAAGATGTCAATCATACAATATGATGTATTGAAAACGAATAAAAATGTATGTAACCTATAGCATATATAAAGATAAATACAGTTTGAATCTATTCTCATCCAAATAGGTCTATAATGTGATAAAGGGCTGAATGGCCTTAGTAATAGTAACTATTTTATATTTATAATGAATATTTGTATGTCTGGTGGGATAAATCAGAAATAAATTTTAAAAAAGAACAGAAAAACGGGGAAAAAGTACCACCAGTATTGTAAATGTAGTTTCTTAAAAAATGTTTTATCGATATCAGTCAATTATGTTTCAACTGATGCATATGTAACTTTTATCCATAATTTGATAATTGAGAAGTTGTAGAAAAAGGAATGTAAACCTTTTTAGGAATGATTAGCCTGGTGTACAAAGGTTAAAAAAAATACAATTAGTAGATTTCACAGAAAAAGCCTCATATGTTTACTAATTTTTTTGTTTTGTTTATGTTTTGTTTATAATATGTCAGCGTGAAGCCTTCACTGCCTGAGTTGGGAACAAATGAATGTTAATGGTCCTTTAATTATGGAGCCTCGTCAAGTCAGGCAGAAAACATTATATGACAGGAAATACATGTTACACCTTCAGAATAAGAGCAACTCGTGCCATTGAAGAATAAAGTAGGGATAAAATTATAATTAAAATAAAAATATGTGCAGAAGGTTATGGGGGTTTGTAATATATACAAACTATACAACTTGGACTAAAAATAATAATAATAATAAGTACTCACAAAGCTTCTTGCTATATGATGGAACCACTGAGCATTAAGTTGGAGATGTACAAAATTATTATTATTATTATTAGTAGTAGTAGTAGTAGTAGTAGTAGTAGTATTAGTAGTAGTAGTGTGTAGTGTGTTATTATAAATTTAAAATAAAATATTTTTACGTCATAAAATTATAGTGAAAATGTGACTTATTCTTGATAGATAAAGTGTAATTAGTATTCAGTGTGTAATCACTGTACTTGTTCAAAGGTGATTACTTATGTGTAGAAGTAGGTATGAAAAGAGGAATGTGTGTAAAAACAATTATCATTATACCAACTTTATGGGCAACATATTGTTATTATTATTATTATTATTGTTGTTGCTGTTGTTGTTGTTGTTGTTTTGTTTACTTTTGTTTCCCCAGTTTTCCCATATTTTTGTGTATTTTAGACTAACAGTGTAACGTATAGTGTAATGCCCACTGCCATCAGAGCCTCCAACATTGACTGCTGATTGGTTGTTTATTCATTCTGTTTTATCGCTTTCTTTTTATTAAGCTGATTAAAATAGTGGATTTCCCCCTTTGGATCAATAAAATTAGGGTTAATTAGAGTTAGCTCAGCCGATAAATAGAGCTACTTTTGCAATTTTGTTTTGCACCTTTTCATATTTTATTTAATGTATTAGTGACCTCACTGTGATTATTCTGAAACAATTTACCGGAAGTGTGCGCGTGCATCTACGTGCCTTGACGTCGTTAATCTTGGTGAGTTTACGTTGGTAACTTCCTCCTTAAATCCTGGCTTTTTGCCTTCATAGCGCCGTCGCTGGAGTGTGAGTTGAGGAGCCCAGGCAGCGCTAAGGTGTGCTAGAACACAACGCAACACAATGTATCTTCATTTTTTCTTTACCTTGAGGAGGAAAAACGAGTGAATTTGGTACTTTTTTCCCCAGCGCGCGACCGTCGGACGATAATGTTGGCGTCATGTAGGCTCTTTTTTAGTTTGGAAAACAAATCGGGTTTTGTCGGTGAATTCTCGGGAGATGGCAGAGTAGTTCGACCTGAATCCTCATAAAGCACTTCGGAAAAAAAATAACCCGCAAGGTAAGTTTATCCCTATCGTAAAATGAACACCAACAGGCGTGCAGTCACCGTTAACGGTGTTGAGTGTGGACATTTTCGTGGACGTGGGTAGAACTTTGCTGATTTGCTGGAAAAGGAATCAAATCCAGTCTCCCTCTGAGCTTTCCTTCGTAAAATCTCGGCCTGTTTTCATCATTCCAGCCACATATAATGTATTTTCCGTCTGCAGTGTAGGCTATTTTAAGACAATATCGACATAATTGTGATTTTTTTTTTTTTTTGCCTGAACGCCTCACAGAGATGTTTGAGGTATTCGTTGATTAAAAGAAAAAGCTTTAGGTCAGACGACTGGAAAATAAAAGTCCTGGGGTGTACCACTGCGACTTTTCGTGGCTGTAATTTTAATTTCTCCATCCCATCATGCTCACAGCATTACAACTCGTTCTGACTTTGCAGGAGTTTTTTATTATTATTATTATTATGCAAACTGTCTCTAGGAGGGTCGTTCCTGCTTGATCGTGTGTCTCATCATCCCATGCTGAGCATTTTTTGCATGACAATTGCAGCTTTGCAGTCCTGGAGGAGGAGGAAGAGGAGGAGAGGCCCCTCAAAAACAGTGTTGAACACACATCATGGTTTTGTAGTAATCTGAGGTGTACCTTTTTATTACTAGTTCTGACAAGGAGATGCTTAAATACTCCCAAGACAAGATGCAGAAGTGTTTGTTGACATTCTTTTTTTCAGGTGTGGAGCCAGACAGGAAATGGAGTGTGATAAGATTCCAGAGGCAATCAAATGTAAAAGCCAGTGGAGCTGCTGATGAGAGGGTGCAAACTTCATTACAGAGGTGTAAATGCTTGCTGAAAACGTTCAGAGATAATTGTGCCAATTAAAAGACGTGCGAATGGGAATGTCTCGCACTCAAGTGTCCTTCCTCAGAATCAACTCAGACATTGTTCCAAATCCTGGCTCCCCCTCACATTACATTCCCTCATATTAAACAGGTTTTTCTTCATTTAGCAGCTTAAATTGTACTCTGTAGTCTTTTGCTGCTGTAGCCTGTGTGATTGAGGCTACAACCTCCTCGATTAACATTTTTCTTACCGTATTTTAATGTATGCACGACCATCTGACAGCCAAACAGATACATGAAAAATAAAGCACCGGAGACTACTTAATTAGAATTGATTTACTATAAAGATGAACT
This sequence comes from Apogon talboti, assembly GCA_037367365.1. Taxonomy (NCBI): domain Eukaryota; kingdom Metazoa; phylum Chordata; class Actinopteri; order Kurtiformes; family Apogonidae; genus Apogon; species Apogon talboti. The sequence goes on from JAPQRQ010000015.1 coordinate 23,877,803, forward strand.
CCAGACTTCCAGAGTGAATTATAGGTACATAGCTGTGTGTAATATAAAGGATTTCTTGTTTTTTAGCAGGCGCATGTATTTACTATTCATGGTTAGGACTGTAGGTCATGGTTAGTGGTAGCACTAAGTGGCTGTCTGGGTTGTTCAGTAATCTGAAGCACGTCACCCCCATCGCTAACCAGTCACTGAGCTTCTTTGTGGGTGCTTTTTACTTAGTTGCATACCGGAGTCCTCCTGATAGTGGCCAGATAACAGGACGTCAGTCTGTCTGGGCTGAGATATGGTTTAGCAGCAGGGGATCTTGGGGGATCCTGAATGCAAAGGGCAGCAGTCAGATTGTGGTCTCTCTCCGTGGCTTTGTGATTAGCCCTCTCCTCTGCTCAACAACAGTGTTATTGTTTGGTTTTAGGGCGGTGTCATTGTTTAAGACAGACTATCTGTTGTAACCCATCCCTCAACCACTGTCTTGCTTTAGAATTAAAAAGGGCTTAATTTGGATTCTCTTCGCCTTAAGAAATGTGATGGCATTTACAGATCACAAACTCATCTGAACTTGATTGTGTTATTCAGGTTTCCTTTTCCACATTTCCTCCCTGTTTGGCAGCAGATTTCTTGGCCTCTCCATCAGAACACTGCTGTAGCTGTGCTTTCTGATGGCCATAAAGTGTATAATTTTCCCACAGACGTCTGAGTATTTCAGAAAGCATGAGGTGAGGGGGGTTACGGAGCGGGGGGATAAACCTCCGATAGCAATCATTTCTCTGTGCACAGTAATTTGGCTGTCAGAAGCAGCTGGCAGTTTGTGTTGGAACAATGTGCAAGTGGAGGGAAAGGGAACAGCACTAGCTCCAAAAACCCTAGCAGAGTGTTGGGGGGTGGGATGTGTGTGCATATGCATATATGTCTGTGTGTATGTGTGTGTGTCTGTGTCTGTGGAATCAGGTTACACAGTCTGTCATTAACAAGAGGGCTGCAGTTATGAGACCAAGATAGACTGCTTCAAGTCTGAGCAAGAGTCTGAGGCTCATTGCTCTTCCATGTAGGTGGCTCTCGAGTCAGGGAAGAAAGGGGGAGGGGGGGGAGGGG
>JAPQRQ010000015.1:23887656-23903549 GCA_037367365.1 Apogon talboti
GGGTGCACTGGGGTATTTATCAGTGGCACAGATGCACTCAGGCGTACACACACATGCTGCCAAGATAACGGCCCCGGTGTTTAGTGTGGCACAAACGGGGCATGCTCCAGGCTATGATGTCTGCACAAAACTCACATATCATCTTTATAAAATGGGTAGTCTTGGGGGGGATTTTTTTTTTCTTTTCCCCTTGAGTTTACAGTGTGGGTTAAACTGGTGGTCTGTCAAAATCTGCCACTGTGGAAAACAAACAAACAGAACTACGTGCTCTATGTGGACGTCCCCAGCACAGACGCATTAAATATTGAAGGATTAAAGTGTCTCTAGGTCTCTAAACGATAGTATTTGGGCACCCACACTCGTTTCCCCTGCTGTGCTCCTCTCTTCTTCCTCCTCCTCCTCCTTCTCCTCCTCTCACGTCTGTCTGCTCCTCTCCTCTCACTGCCAAGCAGCCTGTCCCTGTAACACACACACACACACACACACACACACACACACACACAGCCTTCCACAGACATTGACACACACCCCTCATGCACGCACAAAAAGCAGCCAATAGGAGAGCACCAGTCTCCCCATTGCTTGCCACTCAATGCCTTGTTGCCAGGACAACAGGAAGGCATGAGACCCACTTTACTTGAGCATTTTAAACTTGGTGTTGACTCTTTTTCTGAAAACAAGAAAAGGTTTCCTTTTATAAAATTGCTCTCACTAATACTCTTGGATCAACAACAAATCCTGACGTTATCTGCCTGTAACTCTTTGTCTGCAGTCTCGCAGGAACGTATCCCATGCTTTAGTTATGTCAAAGGTTATGTCTCAAGCATCAGTATAGGACTCAACATATTTATTTTGGTGGTAAATTCAGTTTTTATCTCACGTATGAATCTGAAATACCCAGGCTTAGTTTACTGCAGTGCAGACCTGATTTTGTTTTTCTTTTTTCCACCTACTAGGTCTACAATGAAGGCTCGGGGCATGTTTCTTTTGGTTTTGATCAGCCTTGTCGTTCCTTGCTGTAGCTTGGAAGGTAAGTTTTAGTCTCCTTGAATTTTTGGTCCACTGTCCACAACACATACTGTATCTTAAATATGGACCAAAAGGAAAACTGTTAATGCATGCATAAAACATACATTGAAAATTGCAGCTCTTTCATACTATTATAGTCTAGTTACTGCAAAAGAACAAAATTGCTGTAAGTCATAATTTGTCATCTGAGTTCTTCTGTGTACTAGAGCTGAAAGGTGTGACCCATGTTTATGTACCCCTAATCTTTCAACCCCACCCCTAGTCAGATAGCTTAAAATTCACAAAATTTCTTTTCCTCCTGCCCCCCCTCCCCAGGCTGTCTCTCTATAAACTGCTGTCACCTTTATGTTAAACAACTGCAGCGTCATGTAGAATTCAACTAATGCAGATGTGAATGCTTCTGTACTTGTATTCTGAATACATAGACTAATGTCACAAACTATTTAGGGCTATTTTTTGCTTCATTTTTTTCCAACTCTGACCTTTTACTAACTTTTTTTCCCCTTTTGTAGGTGATGGCAGTGTGAGAAACTCTGAATGTGTGTGTGATGGATCGTCTTGCAGCACAGGGGACCGGTGTTTCGGTCAGCAGTGCTTCGCTTCGCTCTCCATGCTGAACGGGACATCAGTCCTTCAGAAGGGCTGCATTGTGGGCAATGAGGAGGAGTCCTTGCGGTGCAGAAACCCTCCAACTCCTGAGCTGGTAGTGGAGTGCTGCAACAGCGATTTGTGCAACATGAACATTTCTTTGCAGCCTCCAGTAAAAGGTGAGGAGTTTGGATTGCAGAGAGTGAGAAAGTCACATAGTTTTGTAAAGTTTATGACTGGTCAGGAACGGAGAACAACTTTATTAAGCCTTGTACCAATATGAGAAAACATTACAGTAGTTCTTTTCTATTGACCTGGTATCAATTCTAATTACATCGAGGTAATAAAAACAATCTTGAAAGAGGGATAAAATGTATCTTTGTTCCACTGAAGGCCATGGGCACACTTTAATAGTAATTTAGTAATGGTAATTAGTTCATGGTGCATTCAGGTGCACATTGTAACCGCTCACATAACAAACAAAATGAAAAAGTGGTTTGGTGAAAAAATAATAAAAAATAATGACTTTTTTTTTTTTTTTTTTAAATTAATGAATCCTCTTTGTTGAGATGTCAGTTATTCTTGGTCTTTAAACTGGTAACATCAAATCATATATTGTGATAAATATCAATAAAGATCAATTTGGAAAAAAGGCTGTAATAATATATTCTCCTATTTCTTCCATTCACAATTCCCATACTTATCAGTGCATAACTAATGAAAGCAAAGCTTGTACATAAGATTAGCAAATCTATTTGCAATAAACCCTACTCCATTGTTAAGTGTCATATTAGATGTAACTCTTGGTACATGTACTATTGCTTACTTTTAGCCAACAGTGAATATCTGTTTCACTCTCATGTTCAACTTGCATGTTTTCTAATCTAAGTGAATACCATTTAATTTAATGGACACTAATGGTATTGCTGTAATGGATTTACCCATATCTCCCCTTATCAGATGTAGAACTGTCTGCTGGCAGACCAGTCCTAAGGGACCAGGAGTGTGTGTGCGAGGGCGGAGTGTGTGAGCGTGACCATCGCTGTACAGGCCAGCAGTGTTTCTCCTCTCTCAAGATGATTGATGGGGTGGCTGTCCAACAGAAGGGCTGCCTGAGGGACGACGAGGAGGGCAGAGCCACCTGTGCCATGCCACCATCATCGGCCCATGTTGTCAAGTGCTGCCAGGGCCATCTGTGTAACATGAACGTCACTGTGCAAGCTCCAGGAAAAGGTGACTTTGTACACATTTCTTTTGGCTGCCGTTCAATGTAGACCTTATGTTGAATAAGATCAGGCAGAAGTTGCTCTTTAGATCTGTAATTCATATCAATTTTGTGCTTTTGTGCTGCTTTTTTAAAATTCCACAGAAATCATTAATTATGTTAATAGATTTTTCAGAATAGTGTCCTCTTTTGTTTACTTATTTACTGACTAAATGTAGGCCATTGAAAAGTCTAAAATGCAGTCATCTGAAATGTAGGCGGTAAAATGTTTGAAAGTGAGTAGAACATGAAATTAGTGGAGCTTTGTAAAAGTAAAAAACTATCTTTCTTGGAGCCAAGTTACAGTTCGTCAGAGCTGCACTATATGGCCTAATGCAGTATTTCCTCTAATCAAAAAATACCAGCTTCTAAAAGTAATAAATTCAAATGGTTTCTGTTAATGTTATGCAATATGTGATTTGACTTGAACCTTTTAGTGCTTTAAGTGTGTTGAATAATGAGTCTGAAGTCTACTGGACCTTTTTAAAGGCTTAAGATGTATAAAGTAGAAGTAAACAGATTGGTTTTGGATGATTATTCTGATGGTTTACATGATGGTATTGGTGTTGGTAGCTAATCGTAGCTGATGGCTCAATGAAATACAGACTATAAGCAATAATGGCTCATTTAGAATAACTAAATGAAAATTAAGAATGATGCATACTTTAATGTTTTTATGTTTATGTCAAGTTACACATTTATTAATTACTTTGAATTTAATGTTCAGTGATTCAGATTTATTAAAATGTATTTATTATGACTTTATTACATTTAGTTGGATGCTCACGTCAACAGTTATCTGGTTTCTGCAAAATGTGTTTTCAGTGTCAAAATATTTGATAGTACGGGCATGACTGCTGTCATCTGATTAATAACTTATTTGCTTTTCTTGTTATTGTTATATTATCAGTACTAAAATTCCACTGTCAGTAGTCTAGGCTCTATATCAGCCTTGCATGAGAAATTAGAAAGTAGCTGTAAAAAGCCACCAGCAAATATCCGCCATCACCCATTATTGTTCTAGACTCAGAGGATAAAATGCAACCTGTGTATTCTGCAGATAAAGATGGTCCTAGACCAGATTTACTCAAATCAGGGTTTAGGCGCATTAGCCAGGATGAAAATCTTTAAAATGTCAAACTTTAGGGTCTGTTCCATTTCAGTGGTTTTATGCTCAATGCAAAATACAGCTTGACGTCTGACCTGAAATTTCAAACTCATCATATGAGCTGACAATCCTTTCCAGTCCTTTCCAATCATCCTCGAGTAGCATCTGGTCCCTATGTTAAAGAACATCACAAAATGATATCCACATCACTGTCAGGAAAGATGCCACAGCTGACACAGCCACAGAGGAACATGACCATTGGTCTGCTTCAGTCTGGTCACAGCCGAGAGCCGGATGCAGAAAGCTGAGCGCCAGTCATTCCACAATTGTACATCGCCAGTAACATTTTAATGCAACTGGAACTGTCGCTGATCAACTACGACTGGGTCAAACTGGTCAATCTCCAAATCAGACGTGACTGTCGGCTCTGTCGCAATGTCAACAGTTTTTTCTTGCATGATTAGTGGAATAAAATGTGTTGATGAGACCATCTTTTCTATAAAGTTTTGCAATAACACAATGCTCCGTAATGATTTATCATCTAAGTCAGTCTTTTTTTCCACTTTTGTTTTGCAGAGGAGGGAGTGAAGCCTCCGGCCAAAGAAGAGCACGAATGTGTGTGCGAGGGCAGCTCATGTGAAACAGAGAACCGCTGTAAGGGCCACCAGTGCTTCTCTTCTTTGACAGTCAACGGTGGCTCCCTGGTGTATCAGAAAGGCTGTTTTAAGGTCTACGAACAGAGCACGATGACCTGCAAGACTCCTCCTTCCAGAGACCAGATTGTGGAGTGCTGCCACGGGCACCTCTGTAACATGAACAGCACCGTGCAACTGCCTGTCAAAGGTACAGTACTCCACCACCCACAATGCACTGCGTGTACACACCTCAAAGAAAGTCTGTAAAGGTGATTTAGAATGTAATCGTGATGACTGGTACCCAAGTTACCAAACTAATTTCCACAAAGCAACATGCATTCATTCCTCTTGAACATTTTCTACTGACTGGGCTACACTGTCGGCTGTGAAATTTTCTGCCCCAGCTGTTCTGGATGGTTTCTGTTGGCCCGAGCTTCAGGTCAGTGTGGTCACACTCCTGGCACCTTATGAAATAGAAATGGGGGAGACAGCGGGCAACCACAGGGAGGTTTTGAATATTATTTAGTCATGGTCCACTTCCTTTCTGTCCTCTCAGAGGCTGTCAGAGCTGCCTGACAAGAGCCTAGAGGGTGAAGCCACCTGGGAATGAAGAAGAGTTGTTGTTGCCCTTTTTTCCCCCTCTTTTCCCTTGATAGTAGTTGTTTACTTTACGGATAAATATTTCTCTAACTAATATCGGACTTTGATAATGGAGATGGTAATTATTTGCGCTAACCTCAGTAAAACCTAATATTTCACATAATGAAGTGACTAAAATAAAAATATTCCAAAACTGCCCTATCTGTGAAGTTCCACTCATCTTTTTATCTGTCTCAATGTTTCTTCGCTTATGCGTTTTGTTCAAGCAGAGTGAGTTCCAAGAATGTGTTGCCAGTTATGTGTATTTGGGAGAAAGACTTCATTATGCAAGTTTAGAAAAGGGGAACATTGTCTGTGCTGCAGGCAGAGCTGTGCAGTCTTTCCCTTGGAATGTTTGGAAAGTGTGAATAGTGGTCAGTTCTTCAGGCCGGCCTCTGCTGACTTGATGAGATCTGCTCTGTGTGTCTGTGCGTGCACCCCCTCCCTGGATGTCCTTCATTTATTTATTTATTTTTTTGGGTTTGAAGAAAGTGTGCATGGTGCTGCAGACCTGTGATTTGGGTAAGATCGGGCCGCAGTATGTGTGGTCCAGTCACAGGAAAAGACATGTTTTTCCTGCTTAACTGTGTTTCATTTAGTATTTTCATGCCAATTTTCAAGTATTACATTAGAAAAGGTTGATGTTCCTTGCATGAGATGTTGTTTATGAATGTGTGAAAGGGGTTCTATGTAGTTTTGATATTCCGAACTCTCAACTGCAGGGGGAAGTCATGTACCAGAACACACTTACAGCTACAAAAACTACTAATGAATTAAAGCTACGTCGCCACAGATTGTATCACTCTATGATACGTCTACTATGACGCTTATTCTTAACACACACCTGTATTATGGTCACATCAAGTTTCCTCCTTCAGCAAAAACTTAGTCGGTGAAAATAACGCTGTAGTCTTACAATCCTCACATGCTTTTAACATTATTTGCTCTTAAGTCCCACAGTAAAACCACAAATCATATCCATGTTCTAGTTTGCGTTGTCAGTAGCTGCACTAAAAATTGTCTAAACAAGTTCAGGTCTATCTCAGTTTAGTCTGAGCAGCGGATCAGCAAATGCTCAACTTAGCAAAAATAATAACGTCATACCCTCATAATTTTCAAACTGAATTATTTTGTTTTACAGCTTTGTCCAGTGGAGAAAACTCACCATGCTTCTATCATATTTTCCGTTTTTCTTCTATTTTAATCACATTTTTACATCTTTTGAGTTTGACAGTTGTTTCATACAGTTCACATTCTCAACTCGGCATGTGTGTTAGTTTTCCTCACTGTGGCAGACCTGCAGAACGACTCTGTACTCCCTCTAGTGGCCATAAACATTCACTGTAGCAGTTTGGCCCATGGCTGTTAATACCTTCAGTCCATAGCTCTGTGATGCATATTCACATCTCTCAATATGACAATATGTATATTGTCTCACTAACACATACTCTAAGGTCCTGGGATCTTTTGATGTAGAAATATCTAATATACCTCTTTTAATGCTCTTAAAATGTAACAAACATTTAAGCTGTTTCCACTTCCAGAGAAGATGAAGTAGCCTTGTAGTTCAGAGTCCTAGATAGAAAACGGCTCTAAACCCTCCACTTACACATGAGTAACTCAGCCTGTAATGCCACCTGATGACACTACACAGCCCAGTTTATTTGTTCCAAACATTTTTCTGTATTTTTTTTTTCACTTTACAGTTGTATAGAAACATGGCTAATATAACAAGCTTGAATCACTGTTTGAATCACAAGTTGAAGTTGATGCTGTATTCATCCTCCGGGCATGAAATCACCATTTAACCTTTAAAAAAAAAACTTGTTTTGTGTTCTAAAAGATACTAAAAATAAGGACTGTGTTGTTTTACTTGAGAGGAAAAAAAAAAACCTCACAGTACATTTTCGGTGCCTTTTATAGCTGATGAGCTCTCCAACTACAACGTGACTACACTGGCGATAGTCATCGTGGCACCCGTCATCATCCTGATCATCCTCTCTGTCATCGCCATCCTGGTGTTTAGACACATCCACCACAACCAGATGGAAAGATTAACCTCAAGGGATGCTGAGTATGGAACTATTGATGGCCTTATAGCATCCAACGTGGGGGAGAGCACTCTGGCGGTGAGTAGAGCTGTCACAATATTGAAATTGGAGGTGATGATTAATTGTCCTCACAATTAAAGTTATTACTGTCTCTTCCATTAACTTTATGCCACCACTGTCTGATAATTATTTAATTATGCAGATACAGTACACTAGAAGACAAAGAGCCATTCTATTTGTTTGTCTTTTAAGTACCAAACTGACCAAAACACACCCGTTGAAATGTAAAAACTGCAGCAGTAGTTTTTCATGTTCTCATTACAGGAAAGGAATACAATACAAGATGATCGTAACCACTGGCAACTTCAACTGTTTTTATACTACTAAATGGAGGCAATTATATAAAATAAGCAAAAGCATCTCAAATGATTATGATATCAGGATTATGTGGTACTTGTGGAAGGCCTAGTGTTGAATAGTGTATCTCCCATTGGAAGGGATTTTCAAAAAGATGATTTTCTGTTACTTGGAACATCAGTTCAACAATAAACTAAACAATATCCACAGCTGTGTCTGTACTTTGAATAACAGTTATTTAAGGAATGGATAGAATGAATGAATATATTTGGCTTTATTAGCCTAAAGTATTCAAAATATGCACGTGTGTCTTACTGTGTTATGTAAGAAAACATAAATCGGCTCAGGTCTCAGTAACTGATTATGTAATATTAAATGGCTTAGACCAGAACCAGTGGAAAAGTTTAACTTTTTAAGTACTTCATATTTACTGCTGAGAATTTTAATGTCCAATTACGGTGGATTTTCAACTACTTTGAAAAATGCAGTTCTTTTAGAAGCATAAAATTTGATTTCAGGTGTCAGGGTGACTCTTCCCTCTACACCTGGGTCACAGATGGGGCTTTTAATGCCATGCTCTAGTGCTGATGTGTGCACTAACGACAGAAATGGAAAACCCCTTCCAAAATGATGTGTTTCATTAACTTAAGGGATTCAGCTGAGGAACACTTTAGGGGATTAGAGAAACTTCCCCTTCTTTTCTGCACACATTTACCTCAAGCTGCAATATGTTGGAAACCTGATAATTGGTATAAGCGTTATTTCTTTTTCTCAAGAGGTGATTTAAGGTTGTCGTGGTGGAGCACTGTAATAAAAGTTTTTATCTAAGACCAGTAGCTTTAAATGTTTATGAATAAACATGGCATAAAACTGCTGAAGACAACATGAAGGCATTTTCTTTCTCAGTAGTAGAAGACAAAATACCTCAGTTTCTACCTACCAATGATGGTCTATGTTGGTATGATACGTAGCAGATGGTAAAAACAATCCTTCAAATCTGAAACTTGTTTTGCACCTTTTTTTTCTGCATTTTTTTTCTTCTCTATTAATCTTCTCTCCACTCAACTCTCCACTGGATTCTAAGTTTTGTGCTGAGCAGTTTATGTTTGAGGCTGGCTAAACTGATCCAGAGTTTAGGTGGAGTCCTGTGGTCGGGGTTGAGTCTCAAAGACAACCCAGCACATTCACTGGCTCGCACACTGTGTAATCATGTTCGTCAGAAACTCCTCACAGTCTGGCTCGTGCTCTCAAAAATACTTACCATCCAGTTTGTGATTCTTGAACATCCACAGATAAGATTAACATACATTTTCTGTATTTCACATGTGTAGTTAAACTCTTTTGTAAACATTTCAAATCTTTTAATATCCTAGATTATCACAATTAACTTTAATCACGGGGCTTGAAAATGACATGCCCAACTGGTATGTGTGAGTGTGTTAATAAGTGAGAGAGAAATAGCTGATTTTGGATCTGTTTCAAGCTATTTTCAAAGTCCACATAAATTCACTTGGCAATGAAACGCCCAGATATGGAGCCACAGAATGTTTGTTTCAGCATAATTAAAAAGTGTTTGGCAGCACCATGAGAAAGGTTATTAGGAACAGTGGTGTGGCTTTGAAAAAGCAAATCGGGCTGCAACACATGTGCTTACCCCTCTGCAGCCTGCTGCCCAAAAGTCGTCTCTGATTATAATGATATCGCCGTACTCTGATTGCCTTCTGCTGCCTGGCCCAAATCTACCTTCATAAAACAATCCTCCCGTACCAAAGAGAGGGATTTAAACTCTCGGCAGAATAACTCATCATTCATTTTATGGCCTCTTGCCTTCCTGTGTTGTGATTCCAAATTGTCTTTCAGGCAGCTCCTCCATTATGCATCTGTTTATCTGAGGCATCACTCTTGTCTGTTGTTTCCAATCCTCACGCTCCCCTCCCAGCTCGGCGGTTTGTTTTTCTCGCTAGCTGCCGACTGTGTTGCGGTGCACTGCCCTCCTGTGTCAGCAGTGGGGCGCTGCATGTCTCATAACTGAGATAAAAATAAAGGGCTTAGCAGCATTGCGCCTGTTTTGGAGTCTAGCCCTGGGATTAGATAAAATCTCCAGCGCCCACACCAGTCACCAGGGAGGGGGTGGCAATTGTGTTGTTTACTCAGCAGGGGGCAACCTACACCTCCAGCACAGACTCGCAACCACAAAGGCACAATATCACGGTGCACACAGCTTGCCCCCGCCATTCCTTGTGGGTGCCACATCAAAGGGAGACAGCTCGTATGGCCTCCATTGGTGTCCCAGATGCTTCTTATTTCATCATTTTCATGCTGCAGCTATAGGATTCCTTTGAAAATGGCTTCATTCACACAGCTCACTTGCAAATATACAAGCCCCTCACTCTTTGTATCTGTTGCTCCCTTTTCCAGGATCTGCTGGATCATTCTTGCACTTCAGGAAGCGGCTCAGGACTGCCGTTCCTTGTTCAGAGAACTGTTGCTCGACAAATCACACTCAATGAGTGCGTGGGTAAGTGTCCTGTTAAAGGCTGTTTTCATATTCACCAGAGCACCGCCTCAGAAAACCCAGCCTCCTCATTCATTTCAATGCAGACTCTGTCGCAACACAGCGGGATAGTTAACACAGAAGGCGACGGCAAAAACTGCACTGAAGTTTAGTGTTAAAAAGCAGTCACAGCTCAGTTTAAGCCCCAGCGCAGCAATATTTTTATGATCACAAAAAAGATATATATGCATTTCAGAGTAAAATATGCCTTCGTGTCTGCTAAGGCTCAAGCTAGATTTCATCTCATACATAGACATATTTTTCTGCCCTCATTTGCAAGAATGGATATGTCTGCATGTTTTTGCACTTACAAAACAGCATTTTGAAACAGATATCCAGATTGCAAAATAGGCTTTTGCTCTGAATGTATCTTGAAAATGAGCCAAAGGAATGCTCCGCAGTTTCACCATTCAAGTCCCGAGAGTTCTAAAGATTGCACAGTTTTTTTTTTTTTTTGTTTTTTTTTTCTGAGATCTGTTGTATGTTAAGTGTCAGTGAAAAATGACGACTTAGAGCAAACATGCTTTTATACTGACAGGCACTTTGACATAGCTGTCAGTGTTGAATGTTAAGAAGCTCAACTTGAAAATGCCATGTTTTAATTTCGTTATATTTCTAGTTGACAGATTCAACAGATTGTAACCAGCCTCTGTTTTTGCAGTGAAAGGAGCCACCGGTGTGAACTGTTGTGGTCATTTCTCTCATCCTTCTCTCCACCAGGTAAAGGCCGATATGGTGAAGTGTGGAGGGGTCAATGGCAAGGAGAAAGTGTTGCTGTCAAAATATTTTCCTCCCGCGATGAGAAGTCCTGGTTCAGAGAGACTGAGATCTACAACACAGTACTCCTGAGACACGAGAACATCTTAGGTATGTGGTATATTTAATGAATATCATTTTCTTATGATTTAAAATGCAGAAAAGGTGACCAAATGAAATGGAATTTACAGAGAGGAAGAGAAAATAAAACTACAATAGATGCAAAGAAAAACAATAGAAGCAAAAAACTAAATATAAATCCCAATGAGATACTGTCTCCAATGGTTTGGTTAAATGCATACATTCATATTGGACAGAGTTAACACATAGCAACATGAATACAAGATCACTGAAGTAACTGAATCCATCAAGTTCAATAAAGATGAGAAGAGTATGGAGAGCTGGAGCAATGTTTCATCATCACACTATAGCTGGAAAAAAATAGAAGTGCCCATACATACATGCAGTACTGTGCAGAAGTCTTACGCAGTCTTTACCTTTGTTGTTTATGTAGGGTTTTAATGGGTGTGTGTCTTTTATTTCTAATCACAAATATATAGGAAATATGTGCACAATACTGACGCACACACAAAAAGAAAAAAAAAAATCTGAACTAAACAGCTTCTGCAGTTAAAGTTAGTATTTAGTGTGACCTCTATTTGGATTCAGTAAATCTTCAACTCTCTTGGGTCGACTGAATGGACGTTTTCTTAAATATTCTTGTGTTATATTCCATACCTTTGGAATTTCCCAGAGGCTTTCATGGTCATTTATCCTTTTCTCTGTCCAGATGATCCCGTATAGCTTTTACAATAGTCACATTGTTTTCCTGCAGTGCATGACCACACATATACATTACCTGTCTTGGTAGATCTATATGTACAACTGAAAGACACAGAAAATATGTGAGTAGTATTAAAAACAAAAATGCATTTCAGAAAAAAATCATATGAAGCTCCCTAATTTTTTTTTTTTAATCAATTCATATTATTTATTATAATGTGACAGCACTTGCATATGGCATAGTTTATACCGTTGTGGTCGATTAGCTGAGAAGATGCACAATAAGACTAGACAAAAATTGCTGATGCAGTATTTATTTGTTAAAATGTTTATTTGTTCAGAGTGATCGTGTCTTATTGTAAAAAAACCAAACCAATACTTTAAATGTGTTTTTCTCCACTTAGGTTTCATAGCGTCAGACATGACTTCACGAAACTCCAGCACTCAGCTGTGGTTGATTACTCACTTCCACGAGATGGGCTCCTTATACGACTACCTTCAGCTCACCACCCTCGATGCCTCCAGCTGCCTCCGCATGGCCCTCTCCATCGCTAGCGGCCTGGTTCATCTCCACGTGGAGATCTTCGGCACTCAGGGCAAACCGGCCATCGCCCATCGAGACCTTAAGAGCAAAAACATCCTGGTTAAAAAGAACGGACAGTGCTGCATCGCTGACCTCGGTGAGTATACAGACGCATAAAAATACAGATTTAAAGGCAGGATTTTCTGTTTGTGTCTGGGGGCTTCCAGCTCGTTCCAGTTTAATGCAAATCAGTCCCTTTTTAAGCAGCGGCCAGCCAAGGAATCTGTGATTACATTACAGTCGTGCCAAGCAGCCAATTATGGTTCAGACACATAGAAATGTTTTATAAATTCAAGTAGAGGGCTCATATCGAAGTACGGCAGGCTGAATTTGGGGAAAATTATGCACAAAACATAAAATGTATCCATTTGATGAAACCGAAGGGAGTGTGTTATTTACATATGTCTGTTTGGAACATCGTGACCTGAAGTTTTAATAAAGAGCTAGAACAAGAGAATATTTTAACCAACTTGAAAACAACTAAAGGCTTAATATAATATTAAGGCTTAATGAAACAGTAAATGTTGCCCAGCTCCTTCTTTCTGCTTAACCGCTGTTTAATACTTCTAACAGGCCTTAACCAAAAATACATTTGGAACCACTCGGACCACTTTGTCTAATACACCAGTGTTCCATTTACACATGCTTGAATAAAATCTAATTCAGGTACAAGCCCTAACCTAGCAACAGGCTCTAATGTTTACAGGCCTGTGATGTATTAGTTCAGCTCCAGGTGACGTGTTTCACCGTCCGGACAAACATGTTATCAGTTGTTTTTATCCCAATTGAGTTGTTCCTATTTAGAAGAACATCCTGTATAGACAAACAGGACTGTTTATCATGAATGAGGAGCGTGTCACATATTAAACGGTTGACTCCATGACAGGCCATCTTTTTCATTATGGGAAACTTAACGTGTGTCTCTGGTTTTTATGCTAGGTCTGGCTGTCATGCATTTCCAAGACACCAACGAGTTAGACGTGGGGAACAACCCTAAAGTGGGCACAAAGCGTTACATGGCTCCAGAAGTGCTTGATGACTCTATCCAAATGGACTGCTTCGAGTCCTTTAAGAGAGTGGACATCTGGGCCCTGGGTCTCGTCCTGTGGGAAATCGCCAGGAGAACAGTCAGCAACGGTGTGTACACAATTAACCCATATCAAGGTTGTATAGACATGACTCCTCTCTATCTCTTATTTTTGGCCTTTAACTGTATACAAATCAGGTCATCTTTCAGGCTCATTTACCTTACATTTCCGTAATAAAGTGAGAATTTTTTTTAGGCAGCGAAACTAGTCGTGTCACTTTCATTTACCCATTTTTCTTCATAATAAACACAATTGTGGCTTTAAATTTGCTGTTGAATTAAGAGTCAGATTCGCTGTCTGATCTACACAGCATCCTGACACATCTAAAGCCAAATAAACCCCACTATCAAACACTTTCATTACTTTATAGTGGAGAAGTGCATTTACAGAAACATTTAGTTTATTGATCTCCAGTTCAGACTAAACTTGCATCATCATTTCTATATTTTAAAGGGAGTGAAAGAAAAGCCATCACATTTTTGTTCATCTCAGCGCACACTGTGTATTTACTCTGTGTTCAGTGTATCTGTCTTTTTTATGTTTATCTCTTCAGTGTTTTATATATAAATGTAGCCCTCCTGGATAAATAAAAGGAGCATTAAATCAGTATTAAACTACAGAATACAGTTTAAGTGATTTATTCTGTTCTCTTTTCAGGCATCGTAGAAGACTACAAGCCGCCTTTTCATGATGTGGTTCCGAGCGACCCGAGCTTCGAGGATATGAAGAAGGTCGTGTGTGTCGACCAGCAAAGGCCCAACATCCCAAACAGATGGTTCTCAGATCCTGTGAGTACCGCCGAAACGGTCAATCCGTAACACATTTGAATTCAAGTCAAGACGCCTCTATTTGTTTGTTTATTAGCAGATGTTTCAGTGAGTATATGCGTTTTCAACTAACGCCGATGTATTATTTTTCAGACTTTAACCTCCATGGCCAAACTCATGAAGGAGTGCTGGTACCAGAATCCATCAGCCAGATTAACAGCATTACGCATCAAAAAGACTCTGACAAAGATCGACAACTCTCTGGACAAAATAAAAACGGACATCTGAGTCTGTCTGGAGAAGAACAGGCAGATGTTTACTAAAGGCCTTCGAGGACATCCAGAGGGTGGATCATCTAGAAAAACCTGAGGACAAAAGACTCGATGGGTCGAGTGCCCTTATAGCGGCACAGACCTGTATTTATTTTAAAACACGCGGCGGGAAACATTTTGGCATCCAAAGATGGCTTACTGGGCATTTCTGAGACTGCAGATAGTCTTAGAAAAAAAAATGGAAAATCTCTATTCATCTTATTACGTAGGAGCTGGACTGTTAGCAACGCTCTGTAAGGAAGACGCTGTTACCGGGGCATTTGAGTAGGCTTGCTTTTGTTAGAGCTGCAGATTTAGTTTGACACATTTTTAGTCGTAAAACTGTCCGAACATGTTACGTTTAGCAATTTATCTCTTTAATTATACTACGTTGTTCATTTGCATTATAGTGAACATAGGAAAAGAAGCTTGCCGATTTACTCCGAGTGCTCCGTTAAAGAAGGAGGAGTGCTGTGTTTTACTTTGGCTGCGTCTCATGTACCTCTGTTTACAACAGCTGTCGGGCGTTTCTTTGGGATTCCGTCGATCCTGTAACATTTAGTCGTGCAGCTGCGTCAGTGTCACTGTTCTTTTCCTGAGATACTCTGTGGCAAACCTTTTGTATTTCACCGTGCATTTTACATTGACTTATGTACCGGGTCTATGTTTTTGTTTCTTCAGCTTTACGGAGACAAACGCTAAAAGAACAAATAAAATACCTGCTAAGTAACGCTGAACTCTATTCCTCCAGAGGCCTGTAAGTAAAGCCTGTAAAGCCTGTAAACTGTCTTAACGCGTGCATTGTTGTCTTAATGCGTGCATTGTCAAGTAAATGAAGTCAAACTTCAGCCTTTTTTTTTTTTAATTTCTTTAACATTTTATATCGAATAGTGATTTCTATTAATTAAATAGAAAAATGTGTTTTATCTGTCTCATTTGTCTTGATGCTATATTTTTTTTCACAGGGCTGATCTTTGGGATTTATTTTTGTGACTGTTATTACGAAAGTAGAACTAGAAAAAAATCCACATGCCAGTGCAGCTTCTGTGTAAAGATTTATTGCTCCTGTAATTTTTCGAGTAGAGAAGGCATCTTAAATACTCCAAATCCCCTGGTGTTACATGATGTGATCAATCATGTTGCAAAAAATACACATAATATATGGACAAAATGGTTTTAGGAAAATAGGAATCCCTTTTTTCATAATGTGTATAAGACAAGTCCAGAAAATTTAATCATCGCATACGGCATTACAAAAATATGTAGAAAAAGAGAGAATTAATATGAAAAAGGAAGTAGTAGACCCAGTATTTAATGTAAAATCAGGTTACATAGATGTCATAAAAACAAAATATATAAGGCATCCTTATCTACTATATA